>LD352812.1:1910-20647 GCA_001465055.1 Ptychodera flava
GATATGGCTTGGGGGAGGGGGTCCCAGGGACAGGTAAATTGTGCGAGCCCGGGTGGAAACATGTAGCGAAGACGAGGTTCTCGCGCCCAAGGGATCACCGCGGTGGTGATACAGCTTGGGGGGAGGGGTCCCGGGGGACAGGTAAACTGTACGAGCTCGGGTGGAAACATTGAACAAAGACAAGGTTCTCACGCCCAAGGGATCATTGTGGTAATGATACGGCTTTGGGGGAGGGGGTCCTGGGGGACAGGTAAACTGTGCGAGCCCAGGTGGAAACAACATGTAGGAACGTTAGGTGACAGAACACAGACCTGGAACACGACGAGACATGTAATGTGTGAGTCATAATGCAATGGAATGAGGCTGACTTGCAATGACGACTAGGCAGCCGTTAAATTGTTTGAGTGTGCACCCAGTGAGTCCAGAATTAAGCAGGGTGGTGCCATGAGGATTAGGAGGCTAGCCGTTGAAAAGCATGACGCAAGGAAGTTTCTGATGTTCTTATGTAAAGTCGATAACAGTTGCTGGACCATCTGCCTAATGTCTGGATCAGGTGGTCTGGAATTTGTGATGCTGCGGCTGAAGTGGCTGCTCCAATGCGGAAGGAATGGCCGGCGAAGAAATCCGGTCGAAGGTCGATACGTAATAAAACAGTCCGTAGAAATGTTGTGAACGTGTTGCGGTCTAAAGGTGTTCTTTCTGGCAGGAGGAAAAAGGGCTCGGATGCACTTGGACACATAGCTTGACGGACAGACATGAAATGAAGTAGTGTGGAAACAGGACAGATTGCGGTACTCGTGGGGAAGAGGCGCAGGTTGAAGCCGCGGCGAAATTGGTCAGTTTTTGATGACTTCAGTCGTACTGACAGACAGGAGACTCGTCCGTTGGATGCAGTGGTGGTAACATCCCCGAAGCAGAGGTTACGCTGGGGGTCAAACTTATGGGTGGTGGATGTGAACTCGCTACAGCGTAGAAACCCGAAGAAGGCAAGGAGGAATGCCGATTGCAACAGAAGGTCTACGTATGGGCCGAATACTCCTTCGTTGCAGATGTTGCACATGCGCCGGAGAATGTCGGCTGTAATGGGGAGGCGTGGTCTTGTGCTTGAGCCTTGTACACGATGGATCCCCTTGAGAACATTCTTGAGGCGTGGGTGAGGTTGGCCGTATTCTGACACAAGGGGATTGCGATGGCCATTCATAATGTAATAGGAGTGTATTCCCGCTAGATACAGTTTGATAGTGGACAATTTCAGGTGAAGGAAGGTGGCACAGTGGGAAACAAAATAGACTAAAAGCTCTTCAGACACATCAGGCAGAGACGTTGAACTCGATGGAACGTCTGACAACGAGCAGAAAGTTTTCCATGCGCGAACCCCCGATGAATAGGAACCGATTGTCCTCTTGCTTAGTGAAGCTTGTTGGAAGATTGCCACAGCTTCGTTCAGTGGAACATTACTTCTGAGGGCACTTGGCAGGGGGCTGGATCCGCATGTGGTGCCTCGTCCCAAAAGTGCTGCATCTGAAAACGAGACAGAGAGTCAGCAATAGTGTTCAACTTCCCAGGGATGTATTCGGCATGAAACATGAAGTGATGTGTGGCTGCCAGAAGAACGAGGCGCCTCATTAATTTGATGATGATGGGTGACTTGGAGCGTCATTTGTTGATGATGTGGACGGTAGCCGAATTGTCACAGTGGAACAGTATGCGTTTGCGTGCCCAAAGATGGCCCCACAGGAGAGCGGCAATGACAATAGGATACAGTTCTTGGAAGGCTATAGAAAGTGCAGAGTCGGAGTCTAAGCGCAAGTTGCTGTCCCAGCGTTCTTGGAACCAGTGGCCGATGAAGTAGCCGCCGTGACCAATGCCGCTGGCATCTGTATAAAGTTCCATGTCTGATGCTGCTGTTGTACTTGTGTCGAGGAACATGGAAATGCCGTTCCAGCTCGCGAGAAAATGGTGCCACATTGTGAGATCAAGCCTGCTTTCTGATGAGATGGTGATGTGAAAGTCTAGTTTTTGTGTGGCCTTAGACAATTCAATAAGTCTAGAAATGAAAGTTCTTCCTGGAACAACGACGCGACACGCAAATGTGAGGTGACCGAGTAGACTGAGAAGTTGCCTTTTCGTGCAGGATTTGCAATTTAGGAAAGAAGCGACGAGACCGAGTATTCTGTCAAGTTTCTCTTGTGGCAGGTGGGCTTGCATCTTTATGGTGTCTAATTCAATGCCGAGGTATTCAAAGCAGTTGGTGGGCCCGACGGTTTTGTGCGGTGCAATCGGGATAGCGAGACGACGGAATATCAAGGTCAGGAGGGCCATTGTTCGGTTGGCATCAAAGGATGGAGGATTGACATTGAGGAAATCGTCAAGGAGGTGGAAAATGGTGTCAATACCGTATACCTTCTCTGCTATCCAAGAAATGGCGGTTGAAAGTTGGTCGAAAATCTTTGGGCTAGAATGAGAGCTGAAGGGGAGACGTACGAAGAAGTAAAAACGGCCTTGCCACTGGATACCGTATAGATGCCATAGCGATGGATGGATAGGGATCAACTTGAAGGCATCAACAATGTTCGTTTTGCAGAGCCAAGAACCCTTTCCAAGTCTGAGAATAGAGGCAATGGCGTCATCCAGTTTAACGTAAGATAGACTGAATTCTTCCTTGTCAATGAGTTCGTTAATGCTTGAAGTGACTGGGTCGTTACGTGGCGAGGATAGATCAATGATGAGACGTTTTTTCGCAGAATATTTCTTTTCGGCGAGACGATAGGACTACAGCGGAAGTTAGCAAAGGGTGGCTGCTCAAACGGGCCGAGTAAATACCCTTTGCGTACTTCAGAATCTATTAGTTCTGAGACAGTTTGTGGCTGACAGCGGGCTGAGAGTAAGTTACGGCCGATGAAAGTTGACGAGGGTGCATTGCGAACACCTGTGTGGAAGCCATCTTGCAAGCCTGAAATTAGAGTGTTGACAAAGTTCCGATCCGGATGAGGGGCTAAATGTTCAATCAGACTTGCGATATTAATTGGAGTAGAGGCCTTCGATGGTAGTCAGTTCGTTGTGGGGTTATTGCTAGGGCATTTTCCTTGGGCTTTGCTGTGCTTATCTGAGAAACATTGAGAGCAGTAGTGCGCATATGTACAGTTCGCCTTGGTGCAGCCGCTGGAGGCATTGAAATTATTGCATAGTTCTCTACCTTGATGGAATACATGAAGTCGTCCTTTTCTGTCTTGTGACGATGATCGAGAGGTCGCTGCTGAAGAAACCGGTTTCTTACTGCCTGGGGCCAGTTGAGGGCAGATTCCCGTAGCATGGGAAACGCTGCCGCAGAGGTTACACAATACTGCCCGTAGACCAGAAAAAATAGAGCAGAAGAGGTCGTTATCACGATGAGTCCAATCGACTTTGATATTGTGATTGAGAAGTAAAGCTGCCGCCCTCGTGGAAAAACGCCGGTGGTACTCGTAAAATGCTAGGCCACTGAAACGGCTGGACATGCCCACGATTTGACGTTGATACGCATCTAACTCTCTGTGTCGGTTCGGGAAAACCTCGCACATAACGTTTTTATAGATGGAGAAGGCTAGGATGAATTCCTGGATAGTAAGCGAGCGGGCTATTTGCGAATCGTATAGCGGTTTTAGTGATAGGGCTTCGTCGCCGATGACGATGTGACGTTGGCCGTCGCTTGAACCATAGCCGGGATGAGTAAACAGGCAAGATTCACATCCTTACCTGCCAGGATATCGCGGCGAATCGCTGGAGACACCACTTCGATATGTGGTAGGCTTTCTGAAGGCGTTCCGCGGGTCCGTAGCAAGTTGTTGGACGACAATGTGGAGGGGATGACATCGACGTTGTTAGAACATTGGGCGCCGCCATCTTGGATTGTGTTGTTTACGTTCTGGAGTGGAACTTCGGGAAGTGACGTCAGAGGGTTCATAGGTGACTCAGCGGCCGCTGGTCGAAGTTGCCGTTGCAGGATATTGGATATCGTGTTGACCGAGTCTTGCAGCTGCGTAAACATGGCAGTTTGGAGGCATCATGGGCCAGTGGCTAGAGCAGTGGACTCACGATCAAAGGATGGTGAGTTCGAGCCCCGGCATGGCTGTGGTGTTGTGTCCTTGGGCAAGGCACTTTATTCCTCATTGCTACTCCCCACCCAGGAGTGATGGGTACCTGGTAGGACAGAGGTTGTTATGTGTGCGTTTAGCTCTGCTGCGCTTATTGGCTGCACATGTGAGCTGTTGTCTGCTCCCCAGGGAGTTGAGTGGTATCATATTTAGGTCCAGTGACCAGGGGTAATAATAATTGTAAAGCACCTTGATCACATCTACTTGTGGATATGCGCGCTATATAAGAACCAAATATTATTATTATTATTACAAATATTATTATTGTTACATAACTATCTTCTTGGTGGTACTGTTGGCTTGCGCTGCCCGCCGAAATGCTGGCCGAAGGAACCATTGCAGAATATGGAACTGTTGAAGGAGACCTGGGTCCGAACTCGGTTTGAATGCCAGGACTGTCATTTGCCTGAGGCCGATTAGAAGGATTGTGAGTAATACGTGTAGTGCCATAGACATGTTCCGTATTCGCAGTTATAGTATCCAACGTTGCACTTGCAGTGGAACGAGACAGGGAGCGAGTGGCCGGCCTGGTGTAAGGCTGCGCGCGGGGTCTTGAAGCTGGTTGAGCATTCGGACGCTGAGATTTTTTTGGCTGTCTTCGGACGTCCTTTGGCTGGCATAGTTGTTCGACAGAAGGGATCGTAAGCGTATCCGGACGGAGAGTAATAGGCTGAGCTGGTATGGCATGAACTCAGCGGCTGAATAAATGAATGAATGAATGAATGAATGAATGGGAGCGATGAGACAAAGGCTTGATTATGTAGTGTCGTGTGCAAACGTGGCTGATTGGCTGGGAAGGATGATTGATAACAGTCATGGGTAGAAGAGCCGATTGGCTAAGGGGAAGACAGTGAAGATGTAAGGAAGCAGATAGCTAGGTGTAATCACAAAACACATCTGTGATAAAACACAGATTCCACTTATGACTCCTACGTAGGCTCAATACCATATGGTTATTGGTCGTCATCCGAAGTGCTCAAAATGCTGAAAAGGGGATACAGAAAACCGAGACCAAAGCATCGCAGTGAAGACATGTGTGTAAAATTGCCAGTCACTAGACGTTTGCAAACAAAAATCATTTTAAAACCATTTTCTTTCAGAACTTACATGTTTCTTCAACTTTTATCCTTTTCTTTTCAAAGATATTTTGTCATTATCGACGGAGAATATCAATTCGACAAATATCTTGGACTTTGTAGTTCGTGATAAAGAAAATACAAACGAGTGTAGATGGTTAGGAAGACGAATGGTAGACAGATGGATATGTGGATATGTAGATTGTTTGAAGGATCGGATGAAGTGATAAAAGTAGGATAAACACATGAAAAATTTATGGAAAGATAGATGAATTTATTTGGTAGTGTAAATCGACAATTGACATATAAGGAGCAAATAAAAGCTATAGAATAATGGATAGGACATTGAGATTTTTGAACTTTTCTCAATATCATAAATAAAATTATATCTTGAAGGTGGTTATATAAGGGTTAGGACTATTTGTAAAAATCAATATTCATAAAAGCAAGGTAAGTCCCCAAAAAGGGAGTTTGCTGGAAGGAAGAGCACAAGAAAGTTTTTGGTTTGTAGGTGTTGTGTAAATATATTTAGAGTGATTTTCGGAATAGCTTGGAATTACAACGTGCTTGGGGGATAAGAAAAAGTTTCTGGCTATAGATCGTCAATTATTACAAACTTTCAACTTCGATAAAGTCGCGCTTCAATTGAAAACCTCACCTGTACATTGTTTGAACACTCTTATATTGCCTTTATCACATTTCCCGTCGAGGAAACTGCAAAGAACGAGATGATTTTTTCTCGGAAAAGTGTATACGAGTCGGTACAATGGTTGGTGTTTCTACACTCTGCTTGTTTTGTAAATGAGAACAGTGGACATCGTTTTGGGTTAAATTGTTGTGAAATCTATCAAAGGAGAACTTTTGCAAACGATGCAGTTGGAGTTATGTTCTATCGCTTGAACCGTTTTTCTAATCACCCCAGCACATTCTAATTCCAAACTATTTTGAAATTCACAGTAACTTGTTGAAAGGGTTATCTTACAGTATTAAGGAAACCATTAAATGCTCATCTACGCATTAGGAATTAAAGTTCACTAGAAATAGAACCTTTCATAAACAATCAATTTGATGTCATTTATCTATTTTACTTTGTTAAATTATAATGTAGAGAAATTAAAGATGGTTTTTCATTGCTACTTTCATCTACAGATTTTCACTGATGCTCAATTGCCGGAACAGCAATCCCATGGAAAGACCATCGTTTTCAATTCTCAACCTTATGGTAGGCAAACTTGCCAATAATGTTACAAAGGTATTTGCCGATACCATATCAATGAACGGCTAATGTGCCTGAAGGTTTATTCGCAGCCAAATATGCTGTAAAGTTAATTAAAGTAAAAAAAGCAAACGCAGTCACCTCGTTTTCTAATTCGTTATGTTAACGTTGTCTTATGAACTCATACATACATACATACATACATACATACATACATACATACATACATACATACATACATACATACATACATACATACATACATACATACATACATACATACATACACATTGTCATCATTAAGTTAGTATTCAAATTATAATATTTTTACAGGAATATCTGTCTATACATGATTTTGAAAGCCACAAGTAAGTTGACCTCAAAGCCATGGATATCAACTCTGAAGAAAGGCTATGAATTAAATGAACTTGATTTCTCTCGGTCTAAGGCAAAATACACGATTGCTATTTTGAAGAAAGAGAATTAATTCTTTAAGTGATATAGAAAATGCTCCATTTCGCACATTTCAAAGGTTTTGAAGAGACTATTTTCTCAATAAACAAAGGGTAACATGAAATGTTAGTGTCGTTATCAAATTTTGTAGTGTTACTAATTCATATTTGTCTATTATGCTTTTCAGACTTATAGTTAGCAGAACGTATGGTTGTCTCCATAATATTAAGTTTCACTGGGTTATTGTTTTATTTTGATATTGAAGTTTTAAAAAAATTATCTTTTTCACTTCTACAAAACATATTTTGAGAACTAAATAAGTGGATTGGTATTTATCTATTATTAAGCGATCTAATTTTACACTCACTTTCCTCACCCCTTTAAAAATGTAATAAATGTAAATGCTATAGCAAAAAGAGACACCCGTTTAACTTTTTTTCAAGAATCATCCCTTTGCCTTTAAAACGATTGCATGTGTAAGTTGCACTATTTGTTCTATACCTTGATGTGAGTACAAATCAGTGCATTGATTTTAACAGGAACATCCGGGGAGTAATAGCTGACCGTGTAAACGAAGTACTGACCGGTTGCTATAGTTTCCCAGTTCGGTGACGTCCTTCGACGTCAAGGTAGACGCTTGAAACTATTTCAGATTGTTTACTTCAAGAAGATGTTAATACAGTCGCCTTTTGGTGTCGATCCTGGAAATTTGATTTAATGTCAAAAAAGTTCTGTGACTTCTTTTACCAAACAAATTTTAATTGATACTGACTATTGTAATTTAGAAACCATTCTTAATAGACTACAACATGTTTCAGATCATTTCTTTTACTGTAAATCTTTCAGATTGTTTGCTTTATAAAACTAAAATCTCAAATTGTTACTCAGGTTTAAACTTTTAAATCCTTTTTATACAACCTTGTCGGATATGGAATCACTGAAAAATGTTCAACGTAAATTCATAAAATAATTGTGTTTATAATCGATATTTTATATTATGCTAACTAATATAAGCACTCTTAACTATGTTTAACGTACCGACTTTGGAGCAACGTCGCACCCCATAGCCGTATCAATGTTTTTAAATTTTCTGCACTCAACAGATGTATGAACAATACTTTGATGAATTGGTTCGTAAAAATCATAATATTGATATTCTTAGTGATTCATTTAAGACTTACATTAGATATGTTACACCCGTGGCCACCTTAGTGTTGATTAATCCAACTTGATGCAGCCAGAAATTCTGCTTGATAAAAACCAGCTATCTGGGTTGTAAATGAGAGTTTACCGTTGGCACCCTGTGTTGCAGATCGAGATACAATGCAACATTACCATGCACTGGTCTATGTACTAGTCTTGTCTGCACGGGACACAAAGTTTGCGTGATGCTATAGAAGTGATCTCATAGAAGTTTGTTTGCTTAATAAACTAATTATCGCGTAGAACCAACGAATAGAAGTAGTATCTTTTGTCTCAATTTTAAACACAGTGTGGCAATTGTAAACTCTCATTTACAACACTTGGCAGGGTCTGTTTTGCTCTTATACAAGCAGAGTTTTTGACTGCATCAAGTAGGCTTAATAAATCGTAAAAGTAGCCAGGCGTGTATATGATGAATGTTCTTGTTTACTAGCTTTGTTTTCATTTCCAGTTTATCCTACATTTGACTTTAGTTTTATAAATATTTTGTTACTTTTTGTTTAGTGCGGGCTTGTTCAGTGTTTTAACCGTTTTTTTATGTTTCTGTAGAAGCGGTAAATAAGACTTGTTCCCGTAGGATAAATAAATAAATACGTAAATAAATAAATAAATAAATAAATAAATAAATAAATAAATGTATAAAACAGGTTCCAGATTAATTTCGGAATTTCTATTGCGTTTCGGAAAAGTACATTTCTCAGACTGTTTGAGTATACATACATTTTCTCCTCACTGTGGACATATCAAAACATGGTCTACACTTTCAAATGACACTTTCATTTTTATGATTAGGTCAGGTTAAAAGTTGCTGTTTGGCAAATAAATTTGCCAACCTTTTTTTTATTTTCAAATGGATGTCACAATATTTTTACATGTCCCAATAAATTGGACAATACAATAAGAGCCAACAATATATTGGTCTAACTTTTCAGTCTTCACTAATATATTGAACAATAATTTGAAACCAGATATGAACTGAATATGCTCAAGTGTTTTACAACAGGTTCATTAATAGTAGTACCCTTCACAGAACAACAAGATATATGTTATCACTATATATAACAGGTTTTTTTCAACTTCGCACAGTACTCTCAGTGTTTAATCACTTATTACAAAACTTTATTTAATATGCAAATGAGCTGTTAATTAACTTGACACTTCTCAATGCTTCATGGGACAACTAGATGTCCATCAGATCAACATTTGTAGCACGTTTTATTTAATTTAGTGCTGAAGTTTTAGAGTAATGTCACTAATTACAAAGTTCATTAAATATGCAAATAAACCCTAAATTAACTTGACACTGTTCAATGACTCATAGCACAATTAAATATTTATCAAATCAATTTCTGTAGCACGTTTCACAAAATTTGGTGCCTGATTTCAGAGTTATATACCTAATTACAAAGTTTATTAAATATGCAAATGAACCCTTAATTAACTTTACACTACTAAATGCTTTACAACACAGTTAGATATCTGTCAGATCAGTATATGCAGCAGTTTTCATGACGTTTGGTGAAGTTATATCGGAGTTATATGACTAATTACAAAACTTCATAAAATATGCAAATGAGCTATTTTTAACTTGACACTGCATAATGCTTCTAAGTATAATTAGATATATATCAGATCAATATTTGTAGCAAGTTTCATCAAATTTAATGCTGTAATTTTGGAGTAACATCACTAATTACAAAGTTCATTAAATATGCAAATGAACCCTTAATTAATTTCACACTACTAAATGCTTTACACCACAATTAGATATCAGTCAGATCAGTATCTGCACCAGATTTCATCACATTTGGTGAAGTTATATCGGAGTTATATGACTAATTACAAAACTTCATAAAATATGCAAATGAGCTATTTTTAACTTGACACTGCATAATGCTTCTAAGTATGATTAGATATATATCAGATCAATATTTGTTGCAATTATCATCAAGTTTCGTGCAGGAATTTCAGAGTTATCTCACTAATAACGAAATTTCATTAAATATGCAATTGAGAAGATAATTGACATGACACTCACAGTATCATCATAATGTTCTGAGACTGTCATCTGTGAAGAGTTTCATGAAATTTGGTGCAGTATTTCTTGATATATGTTTACACTGTCATTACCGTCTCCATAGGGAAACCATTGTACGGAAAAAAACAATATTGCATAACTTCATTAATATGCAAGCCACACTAACCAAAATCTAATCAGCTCTTGCAAGTAGCATATGGTACCTGTGTATGAAATCTGACTTGAATCCGTTCAGGCATATTTGAGTTATCGTGTAAACAGACAGACAGACAGACAGACAGACAGACAGACACACACGCGCGCGCGCGCGCAGACAGACAGACATCGCTATGACATTAGCCCACGTGTTTACACACGTGAGCTAAAAAGACTATATATGGAAAAATTTTGAAAGATCAACAATGTATTGGACAAAATATTTTCAGATGGTAAATTAATAGCCTAATATATATTTTTCCTAGACTGATGTATCAGCCTACATGGTACTTCCTGTTCAATTTCTTTACCATTTTAAAACAATTTCTGTGCCCATGTTTGCTACCGGATTTCAATAGTGAGTTATCTGTATTGCATACACAACTCGTGGAAGTCCTTATGTACAATGTTCATATACATGTTTGTACACTGTATTACTGCTCTTCTCATGAATCCTTGATAAAAAAGGTTTACACTCTCTCGAAGTAAATGTATTTGTTTCTAAATCAACTGAAAAGTACTATTTTAGAGTCTTGCATTCCTCTTGACGTGAATGTGAGGTTCAGATTACACCAGAAAACATGATGACCCAACTTTGGGTTTTTGACCCAGCCTCATCAGTGGAAAGCTCATAGTGAGAAATGACATACTGGTAGAGGAAAAAACAAACATATTCACTTTATCAAATCAATTTATTTGAAACTGTGACATTCTTACACATAGGAAAATATTAAATTTGTGTCAACTAATTGTGAATCGCCTTACTTAAAGCTTGAATCAAACATGTTTGTCTTTCAGAACATATTAAAAACTGCTGACATATCTGTGAAGATGGTATGAAATCAGAAACAAAAACTTTGCTGGTCATATACAGATATCGGTGCATTGTTTTGGAGCAAAGACTGATTGATATTATTGTTAGATATATGCCTTTTTGGGAAACGGACAATTTTACAAGCAGCAGGAACATGAGGCTAAGGGGCAATAACATCCTTTGCACATATTTGTTTATTTTTCGACATGAATGTGAAGTACTGTATGATTGAAAAAGTCAAATTGTTAGGATAGAAATAAATTTTGCTGAGAAACGTATAAGCGTTTGAACTGCATCAGTGTAGCACTAGCAAACACTAAATTTGATTGACTGGACTTGGAATGTGTAAATTCCAATGTACACTCTAGGTACCAACAGCCTTTGTTTCAATAGTAGTTGAAAAAAAAATACTTGACTCTTGGACAAAAAAATCTGAAATGCAAAATTAGGAACTTTTATTTTGCTTAAATATCTTTGATAGGAAGGAGAGAAAAACTTGGCGGCAAACTATTGAGGCATAATGTTTTATGCCTAACATGAAGCCAATCACTTGTCCCTACCTACACATACGTAGATGTGCAAATAACAAAATTGATGTTAGACTTGATTTTTTGCATTTTTCTACAATTACAAGGTATCCCTTCACAATAAAATTTGCCTAATGGTTTTGAAAAATGACACAAGGTCAACAGTGGCATAATCATCAAATATTATTAATAATACATTGGCATTGCTTAACATGCGTGCTCACAGATAATTATAGGAAAATTAACAAAATCAACCAAAAACAATCTACTAATTATGGATAAAATTAATTTACGAATAATACAAAGCATACATCACCATTTTATGAACATTTCTGACTACACTTCAGACCAATGAACAGCCATGCCAAACATCAAATATTTTCACAAAAAATTCAAAACGTGACTTTAAAACGATTCAATCAAAAGAGGTAAAAATGTTGCTTGAAATATTTGCTGAGTGACCATCCCATCAAATTTCAAAAAACTTACATACTGAAGGGTTTCTGAGGTATCTCTGTCCTCAGCATGAGGTATACGGCATACGTAAATACTAGGTAAAATACTTGATATACAACGATATAAACACATATACTGGTTCTGTACATTTGTCAAATACATTAAGTATATGCATAAGTATACTAATAAAATGTACTTAGTACAGTGAGCACTTGGTTTGCAAAGATCTGCTTTACGTATACTGTTGTTCTGCATTGATATATCCCATATATCAACGTATTGGAATGTAACAAATACAAAGATGTTTGATATGTATACATCTAATGTTGTGTTCCATATACGTCAATATATGTAAATACACTGATCATATATCAAGCATTTTGCCAAGTGAAAGTGATCACAGAAGTACAAAAATCGCAACAGCCAATAAACTTATTATTTTTCAAAACAATTATGTGCAATTCCCTATTTAGTTCCTCCACCACTTTCTGTGATCTGTCGTCAGAGTTTTCTCATTTCTTCTTCCGTTTGTGTTATTTTTGGCTGTGTAATAAAATATGACAGAGAAGAGATACAATGTAATTGCTTCAGTTGGTAAGTGATATCACCTTGAAAGTGACAACTACTGACATTTAATTAAATGCACATATAACTATTAATTAAACAAAGTTTTAACTTGACCAAGGAAAGAATATTTTAACGACAAAAACAATAGTGTAGAGAGTTGTTCATTAAAATTTAATTGAGTACACTAAGTGTGGTTGAAAATGCTTCTATTGAGTCTATGTAAACCAAACATCAATGGGAATTACAGTACGTTTCACCTAGGTACCGCAACTCAGCATATGAGATTGACACAATCAATGTACAAAACACATGATTAGCCTGGGTATCACGGACACATTTAAAAGCCACCGACTCGTCAATTTATTAGAGTAAACAAGCATGCGATATGAAAGATTCCCTGTGAATGTAATTCTAAGCCCATGAAAATTTATCCAACAAGCCATAATTATAAATTTTAACATCTTTATCGAGCTGAGCAGTCATTTAATTTTTTCCACTAGACATCATCCAAGAGTGCTTTAGGTATGCTACTGATCTCCACAAGATACTAAACTCTACAAAAATACCATTCAGAAAAAGACATCCCAGCAATGCAAAGACATTTCGTATTGTACATTCTTGCCAACATGTATCCCTCGTAAAACATTACAATTGGCAAACTATCCCTGTATGTTGAAAAAAACGTTTGTCCAGTACGTGATTATGATTGACCGACGAACTGTCATAAAGGGGTATTGTGAGTTGTACACCAATGTAAGGCTTCGCACATCTGAGTTACTGGGGGTTTCATTTCGATCCTACTTAAAAACATTGTCCTCCACAAAGAGTACTGTTCCCACGAGAAACTTTGTGGTATTCCATTTTGATTGTACATTCAATTGTGCACTAGAGTATTGTCATTGTAAAGTACAAATAATGCTGAACATTACGCCTAGGCTTACAATAGACTGGTCAATAATGTGGGTGTGTTGCCTCTTTTTATTGCCTAGCTTTTCTGTACAAGAAGACTAGAATGCTAACCTTGCGACCTAAATGTATTTCTGTACACCGTGAGTGCTTTATTCGGTGTCTGCGTATTAGCGCTCTCTATAAGACGTGTACGATAATGTGTATACTTAAGGTAGAATGCGCCTCACAGACTGCTATTCGAACTCTCAGCAGTGGAAGTGCACTTATTGTTTGGTCAGGCCATGCAGCCTGTAACTTATGGCGGCATGTAAGTCTTGGATCAAAAATACTGTACTGCTGACTGGTAAACACATTTACTAACACTTATCTTTCAAGGGGCAGAAGATTACATGATGGTCTCTCTTGTTCGAAGGATGCATATTCCTTTCATTTTGTTAAATATCTGCGTGTGGGAACTTTGCGCAGACGGTAAGTGCTTATGCTGATTGTTATTACCATCTGGTAAGGTCGAAATCGTAGATTGACATACATCAACATTGTATTTTCCGTTGGTGTCGTGACAGCAGTTATGTATATGCGATTAAACAACAATTACGTATTTGTTTCATATTTGTTTAGTAAATGATTGTTGTTTATCATAACAGTGGTTTCATTAACGTACTACTACTTTCAATGTTCCCCTGCCAAATCCCAGAGATACTGACTTTTGTGACAAGGTAAGCGTATTGGTAACGAAAGTGAATACTAGATTACAACCTGTACTTGTCTCAATCTGATGCAATTCAAAGGTAGTAAAGGGAAAGGTAGTAAAGGGAAAGCAACTCCACACATCGTTCATATTTAGGTTGTCTGCGTTTTATCATAACAGTGGTTTCATTAACGTACTGCTACTTTCAATGTTCCCCTGCCAAATCCCAGAGATACTGACTTTTGTGACAAGGTAAGCGTATTGGTAACGAAAGTGAATACTAGATTACAACCTGTACTTGTCTCAATCTGATGCCCTTCAAAGGTAGTAAAGGGAAAGGTAGTAAAGGGAAAGCAACTCCACACATCGTTCATATTTGGGTTGTTTGCGTTTTATGTATGATGTCGTGTATAATATAAGTGTATACACTTATATTATACACGATATCATACATAAAACGCAAACAACCCAAATATGAACGATGTGTGGAGTTGCTTTCCCTTTACAGACTTTATACGGAAAATTGAGACAATCAAAGTTCCGACCAATGCGACACTAGTAACACTGGGTGTAAATTCCATGTACACGAATACACCTCATGATGAGGCAAGTGAATCAGTCGGCAGAGCATTAAATCAGGAAAGATCATCAAACAATTACATAATCAAGCAACCACCAACGAAATACATGATAGCTCTGCTAGAAATAATTTTAAAAAAACAACACATTTGAATTCAATGATGAATTCTACCGGCAGATCTACGGGGTGGCCATGGGTTCGCCATCTTCGCCACAGTTGGCTGACCTCACATTCCATGAGACAGCAATGAGAATAATACATAAACAAAAACAACAAATATCGACCTGGCTGAGGTTCAGGGACGATGTTTTTCTGATTTTCATCGGAACACAACACGAACTCAATGAATTCATATCAAACATAAACAAAATGCATCCCACGTTCAAATTTTCGTTTGAAAGCTCCCCTCAAGAAATCACATACCTAGACCTGACTATCTACAAAGGTCATCGATACAACAAAGAGAATATTCTCGACATCAAGACACACACAAAGCCAACAGATACATTCCAATTACAAAGAAACTTATGCCATCCGGCAGCAACATTCAATGGTCTGATCAAAGGTGAAACATTACGATTCATCAGAACATGCAACAACAAAACCGATTTTA
Organism: Ptychodera flava; assembly: GCA_001465055.1. Lineage (NCBI taxonomy): Eukaryota > Metazoa > Hemichordata > Enteropneusta > Ptychoderidae > Ptychodera > Ptychodera flava. Next base: position 17,379 of record LD352812.1, read on the forward strand.
CACAGAAAGTCACACAATTTAGTGAAAAATTACAGGACCGACAATACAAGAAAAATGAAATACAACGCATTATCAGAGAGACAAATCATAAAAAAGAAAACGACTGCTTGAACAACAAAAAGAAAAAAATAACGCCACCAACAATACAATAGTCTTCATAACAACATACAGCCCGTACATAGAAACAACAAAAATCAAGCAAGCCCTGACAGAAAACTGGCGTGAACTTGATAAAGACGAAACACTAAAAAAACTGTTCCAAAACAAACCAATAATCGCATACAGAAGGAACAGAAATATAGGCGACACACTTATAAGCGCCAGACTTCACAAAAACTACAATAGCTCAAACTCAGGTTCACAAGAACCTATACAAACACAACGAGATCAAACAGTAGATAGTTTAGCTTCCTTATTTGAACAACAAACTCAAGTGGAACAACATATTACAAAATAAAAACAATCAACCATTCAACACGTCTCACCGAACAAATCTGAATTTTAAGCGACTGATGAAGAAAACTCTGTTTTCGAAACGTAGCACCAAAGGATCGTAGTGTCACAGTAATCTCTCCGCCCCAACCCGGAGTAACACAAGACACGTAGATTACGGGTACGTCTCGCCATGGCTAAAACAACAACTTACATGAAACAGCCCAACAGGATATACACTTATATTATACACGATATCATACATAAAACGCAAGCAACCCAAATATGAACGATGTGTGGAGTTGCTTTCCCTTGACTACTTATATATGACATTGATGTTAATGACTTTAGTTTTTTTTCAACAATACTACTAATATCAAGACTTACCAGCTCAAAGCTACACGTAATTATGTAATTACGATGTTTAGCTGTGTATAAGTTTGTGTAAGTGCATTGTGATTTGCTTTACAAATACAAATTGTGCACGACGATGATCCAATATCTATTCTTAACTTTAGTACGGAGTGAGTGAAAGTTTGCTTGAGAAGGATTTCCGTTGGTAAAAGTTTAAGTCTTTCACTTTCGACGAGCGTACTGCCTTAATAATCATCACAAAGGAAAATTTGATGCCCCATTTCAAGCTCACGTGTTCACACACGTAAGCTGATATCGTATCGATGTCTGTCTGTCTGTCTTTCTGTCAGTCTGCCTAAATTGCATATTAAACGCTCTTTTGACTTTTTCAAAGTTCATGAAAGCTGCTATGTACATAGAAGAAATATGATAAAATATTAATGAAAGTCAGCAAGTTACAAGTGTGCACATTTAACTAATTTTCCCGATAAGGGATAAAGACAGGGGGACTCTAAAAATTAGGAAACTTACCATGTTTATTGATGAGACAATTCCGTCATTTAATTGAAAGATATTTTGCATTTTCATTTCAGCTAATTATAATTTGTATATCTAATGAGCTATCACAGTTGGACATATATAGCTTGAAGGACTTGACCAAAGGGATTTATACTTGCCATAGCAATGTGTGATACAATGACCGCAGTCGAAAGAATTGTGTATTTTTATTTCAGCTAAATGCATATTTTTATACTTAGTGACCGTTGAAATTAATCTGTGGTGAATATTGTTGATGATATTGATCACAACATTGCCAATGAAGTTGCTAACATGTGGCAAAACTTTAAACTGACAGACAACTGCAATTATATACTAAAACACGTTATCATTTTCAGTTCATATCAGGTCATTCTTTGTGATCTTTCTGATGAAATATGTATCTTTAATCAACTGTTCCTTCTCTTGTGTTCACACCAATATTGCAAGCCGTTGTCACTAAACCACATACTACTGAAATCTGCACAAAATAACTTTGCAGAAGTAATGACGATCTTTCCACTAACACTTCATGAAAACCCAATAATACTTACTCTATTAGCATGGATTATTGCATGTATATTAGCTGAAGAGTGCATATACAGATGAATACAGTTAATAATCCATTGCTTGTATTCAGCCAGCTGTGGAAACGCAGCTATCTGTTGGCGGGGTAGCGGGGATCGCTATGCGGGTCAAAGGTCAACCCCGCCACGGATAGCTGCGGGCCACCTACCATCGAAAGTGGGTCTATTACGACGACACAACATGTATCGGAACTTTGAACAGCAAAATAAACCAAAGTGAGCGTAATTCATTAAAATGACCTATACCTGCCTGAACTCTGATTATTGCTCATTCCCTAACTCCTTTTGTGAACAAAATTTCTGGTTCGTTTACGTAATTCGGCCGATTTTCCAAGGAGTACTCAAGATTTTCACTCCAGCAGCGAACTTTGACTTCTATTGATATGCTAATAAGGATGTCGCTCGTTCGAACGTGAATAGCTTAACGGTCGGTCAGAACCTATTACAGTAGTGGAACTGTTTACACTGATATGGGGGTGAACAGATCGAAACCTGCAACATGCCTTCTTATCAAACAAAATACGACCTTCTAAATTTATGTTTTATGAAATTTTTATTACATATCATGTTAAAATGTATCACCAAATATTGAAATAACTGTTTAATATAAAAGTTTATTCCATAGATTTTCAAGAAATGTTTTTGTAAGTAAAACCTAAACTTTAAGTGCAGGTGTTCTGATTGGGATCTATGGGTGTATAATGATCTGGAGGGAGCGAGTACGTTGACCAGGGTCTATATGAATATGTCAACGTTGGTATAACTGATACCACACGGTGACTGATACCAGCCGTCTCCCTGACATGCCATGGATCAAACGGCAAGATCGACAGTGCAAATATATAAAAAAAATTGCGGCTAGATTTCCGAGATTGTTTAATTCCAACACTTAACTTTACGACTGAGCTGTCGAGAGTGTTTCAAATGTAAAACCACAAACAGGCCGTTTTTCTACAGCTTACCATATGATGTTTAAAGTTGTACAAATTCAAGTTTTATTTCACGCGCGACGGTGTGAAACCAAGTAACTGATTCAGAAACGATCTTTTGTAAAGATTACGATGTGATGTGTAAAGTTGTATAGGTTCAAGTTTTATTTCTTGATTGTTCATTCAGAAAAAGTTTGATCGATGTAAAACATCGTTTGGCAATACTTTCCCTCAACCTTCGAAGTTGAAGCAATAACTCAAGTTTCAGTCTCGAAATTCGAGATATCTGGATATACCTCTATGCTGGTGCACAGCATTCTGTGAAAGAGGATAATTTGTCTGGAAATGTGGAATTTATCGCCCGGCACCATATCAGCGCCAAGTCGGATACCATTATACCATATCAGCGTTCAACTGTCGCGTTGTTTTT
>LD352812.1:24732-51386 GCA_001465055.1 Ptychodera flava
CAGGCTAGTACATGTAGCTGTCCCTTTGGCCTAATTGCACTCTTATTGGCTCTTAACTACAAATATGTGGCAATATCTGCTGTATCGTCGGTGTTCTGCGACGGAGTCATATAAAACATCGGGCTTATACAAATCCTGACTTGTTTGTTCAGTAGTGCCCCTATCATAATTAAATCTGCATTTATGGTATAATAGCCTTCGATTGCCATCCACTTTATTGATTGTAAGTGACTAACTGAAGAACGGACTAATTATTTTACTAACTATGTGCTTTTGACTGATAAAGATGACACAGCAAAAAATTAGAATGGCAACGACTGAGTCTATCTTAAAGACTGCAAACAACTTACCAGAAATAGATGATTTCTAAGTATAGAAGTAAACTGAGGAATAGTGGAAATTGTGGGCGCGTGGTCGAGGCAGGGTCTGGAGCGGTTCGGGACAGTGTGCACTGTTGGAGGTCCCCTGCCCAGAGGAGAGGACGAATTCAAGTTATGTCGAGATTTAATAATAATCCGCATATATTGGTTAAGAGCATTCTGCTCTTGCACTACAAGATATTGTTTTAATATAATGTTTTAGTCACACTGTGTTCAAAAATGTTACCGATATTACAAATATCTCAGAGTAAGCAGCATAACTTGGCATTAGTATACGGTACGAGAATTCATGAAAATGTGAAGCAGCTTGTCAGATATTTGGGCTTTGAGAGTATCTCCGCCTCTGTCGCATTTCAATTGTTTGCCAATTAACAAATAGTTGACGATGTAAGTTGAAGTTATTATTCAGCACGTCAGACAATGCATTTTATTTTACAAATACGAAGAAAAATGTCATTAGCAGGTGATGAAATCATTTGAAAATTGAACGATTTACAAAATTGAGTTACCTCTTCTATTTCGAAGTCATTGCAGTATCGTGCGTAGGGTATTATAGACAATGCGCCACAATGATCTTTCCAGAATGTATATTGACATCACATTCGCATAGTTTCCTCTACAGACCGTAACTTATGAAATACACAGAATTGAAGAAGCATAAAGTGGTTTTCTTACCGTTTTACAGATCTTGACCATCGATTCAGCAATCCACAAACTGTTAGTGTATCAAGCTATCCATTCCACACAGGTAAATGTTTAAATGTTTACAGTCAAGGTTAAGCTCACTTTCTTCAATATTTTTTGTCGTTTATGGTTTCAAAAGTAGCCTCATTTAAGGGCTGTTTCACGATGGTATATTATATTATAGATTCAAATATGAATTAGCACTACGACTGAATGAATGAGTCGATTGATTGATTGACTGATTGATGATTAAATGAATAGATAGATGGATAGATGGATGGATGGGTGGATGGATGGATGGATAGATGGATAGATGTATGGAAGAATGGATGGTAGGACTGATTGGTTGATGGATTAATATAGCAGTTGGTCGATAGATAGATCGTCAGACTAATTTTGATTCCTCTTTGATTAAACTAACTTAACGTTCTTGCAAACAGATTTCGTAAAGCATATCATCGAACAACTAAGGCAGAAAAATCCTACACACTGACATAAAATTGCAATCAATGAGAGAGTAATATTTTTTAGAAAAGGCAGCTTGAATGCTGAGAGTGAAATATAAATTTTTACAATGAAACCACTCTCTTGACAGTTTTGAAGGCAGGGAAATCAGCTAATTGTATTACCGGTAAGAGACGAATAGACAAATTAGAGTATTGTTTGCTACTCTGAAAAAGTTCTCTTAGTTGGTAAAATTGCAATTTATGTCTCCTTTATTTTTCTAGTGCCAACTCCATTAGAACAATCAACATTATTACGCTGTGACAATGTGAAATCTAAACACATTTTATGTTATTCGCAGGAAGTTCTTCGACCGACGAAATGAGGTCAGAAGACAGCCGGTGCATTACCTTGCCCATCATCATTGGAGTTTCTGTTTCAGAATTTGTTCTTTTTATTGCTATAGTAGTGTTTATTTATCATAAAAAACATAACCGTAAACGACAAGACTGCTGTTGCAATGAACTCGAAGACGTTGCAAATCACAGTCATGGTGATGGCCCTGAAGAAGAAGCTGACCATTCAGGGACACAGCTGCAGCACAGGTCATTAATAATTAACCATGCAAACCTAGGCTCGTAGATTGCAAGGAGTTCGGAACTTTTAGGCTTAACTTCACCCTTAATTTTTAGCACTCGGTAGTTTTTAGATGTAGATATTACGGACAATGTTCAGTACGGTCGAGATGGTGACCGACACAATTGCTTGGTTAGTACACCGAAAATTACTTTGTTCGATGGTTTTCCTGGCCAGGTACCACTCCTAGAAATCAGGATTCGACGCTTGTAAATCTACAGTAAGTTATTTGTCACCAAATATTGCCTATTTTTGGTCGAATTTCAATTTAACCTTGCCACCTGTAGTATGGAGAATGTTTAAAGCTTTGCAAAGATGGGTCAACTGTTCTTATCGGTCATGGGAGCACGATGGAGCGCGATTTTTTCGATCACCATGCATTGCCCGCTACGATTGACCCTTTGCTAAGAAAAACGCGCGCCGGATCAATCGCCGAGACGTTAACCAAAAGCAGGAAAAGAGAACAAAAAACGTCCAGTAACTCTTTTTCGAACATGGTTGAGGGTAAATAAACTCAGAAAACTATTCCTGAAGAAATCTCACAAGTTTTAACACGGTAAAACGTCGCAAATCGACTTGGGGCTGAGACACTTCCGGGTAGCCAACTGTCCCACTCGATCGGTGTATCTGTCAGGTCAGATCGCGATGTCAGCATAGCATATTAAAGCGAACCAAGGTAACCTTTGACCCTCGTTACATATACTGTATGTGATTGGTTCTTGCCTAAACCTCATTACATATACGGTACGCCATTGGCTCTTCCAAACTATCCTCTATATGGACATTACCCGGACTGAATAAGAACTGAAAATGCTCACGTATTTCAGTTCATATTGCAGCTGTATGTTAATTTTAACTTTCGCCACATGTTTTTAATTTCATTGAAAGTGTTATGATCAACATCATGAACAATATTCACCAAGATTACCGCAATTCCAAAGGCCATTAATTTAAGTTTATAAATATGTATTTAGCTGAAACAAAAATACTAAATTTCTTTGACAGCTGTCATTGTATCACCACTTTATATAGCTGTACAATTGCCTTTGGTCAGGTTCTTCAAGCTATATATGCCAAAGTGTGAAAACTCATCAGATATACGAATTATGAATTAGCTGACATGAAAATGCAAAATATCTTTCACTTATACAACATATAATCGTATCATAGATATACATAGTAAGTTTCATAAACTGTTTTTATGGTCCTTCAAATCTTATATCTCTATATATAAATTGGTAAAGTTAGTTAAATATGCAAATAAGTGACTTGTTTTTGTAAAATTGCTTAATAGATTTCATTAATATTTTATCATATATTCTTCAATCTACATAGCATGTTTCATCAAATTGGATAAAGTCAATCGAGATATCAACCTAATTAGAAAAGTTCGCTAAATATGCAATTTAGTAATAGGATGTTTTACAAAGTAAAAAATTACTTTTGTTAATATTATATTGTGACAATATACATGATAAGTTTTGTCAACTTTAGTCAATCCAGATATACATCCTAATTAGGAAAGTTCGTTAAATACGCAAATTAGTGATTAGCTAAATTAAAAATACTCGATGACTTCAATAATGTTATATCGTATCTTCAGTGTATATTGAACGTTTTGTCAACTTTGATTCCAGAATTATATCTCTTACTAGAAAAGTTAGTTTAACATGCAAATTAGTAGTTATATGTTCTAAAAAATCTAAACCGACTTTTGGTCATCATAGTTTCTTCAGTGTACACGGCAAGTTTCAACAATTTTGATCAAGTCAATCTAGATACATATCGCTAATTAGTAAGTTCATTAATATGCAAATTAGTAATTAGCTATAGTAAAAATGCCAAATGATTCCAATAAGCTTTTAATTTAGTATCTTTAATATTCATTGCAAGTTTTGTCAACTTTGGTCATGTCTGTCCAGATACATCCCTAACAAGGAAAGTTCGTTACATATGGTGTGGCGCCTTGTCTTATCCCGTCATCTATCAAACGAAAGTCGCGCCATTACTTTACTGCGTGGAAACATCGGTTGGTTATGCTCGCGAAGCATTTAAAAAACACCGAAACGTGTGTATGATAAAGAACTTCTCATTGTTACAGCTAAACGTCAGCCTGTCATGGTATGATTACTTATCAAAGTTGTAAACTGGCAATGGAATTGCAACAGCATAAAATCCGTTTGGATAATCGTATATACGTCTTCCATCGAGAACAATAGTATTTTGTGTTACAGAATAAATTTTATTTTGCTTTTTGATATTGTTTTGTAATTTCGGAATCTGTAATATGGTCAATGAACAAGACGACTGAACTGTCTAAGTCTGTGTAAGGGTTAATGAACGTTATAAATTTTTTCCTTCAGCTTGAGTAAAATTTCGTTGTCAGGGACATCGAATGCGTCTGCGTCATTGGTAACTAATTACGAAGGATATAGAAAGGACTTAGCGTCAGTGACATCTAATTGTCAAGGTAGTAGAAAGTCAATCTGTGTCATTAGCACCTACATCCCAGACAGGACCCTGGGACGATTACATAAAGAGTGTGTTATATAAAAATGATGTAACAGATGCAGATTATGTAACATTTGACATGATCGATGCCAAATCAGAGGGAATTTAGTAATTATTTTAGCCAATCAAGAAATACTTGCTGATTCGTGATTGGAGGCTTAACTATTTTAATCTACTTATGATGCTACAGTTTCTTACAAAAAAAGAGATGATCACCCACTATTTTTAGTCGGAGGTAGCTGGGCATCTCTGATGTGTAAATTTAACACTTCAGCAATAAACCACCATCGATTGACATCCAACCACTTTGTGTGTCTCTACTCTGTAAAAGATCTCAAAGTACCTCTCAGTAGCGAGTAAACTCCCCAGAGCGACAAGATAAAACATAACACCTGCATGCACAAAAGTAGCCGTACTGAACGCCAGTTCAGCAACATGTGCGCTCTCCAGGCGCCCCATCCCCTGCGGCTATATCTGTGCGTCCACTATTGAACGGCTTCAAGGTATCCATTGGGCAAGTGCTAGAACATGTCTCGCGCATGCTCAGTACGTACGTGTGCAGTGCACACACTGTCAAGAACTTTCAGAGGCGCTTCTGAGATAGCATTCCATACTTGCGCAAGAAATCGAAAGGAAAATTGTTGACACTGCACGAACATGCGCTTAGCTACTGGCGACAATTTTGTTATTAGCGAGGTAAATTTAAGATTAATTCAAAATAATATATTATTCCATTGCTAAGCATTGGAAGGAAATTCCAATGAAGATAAAATCTGTACATTCAACATATTTATTTGCAACTTCACTTAAAAAATTTCTTCTGAACTCAGAACAGTGAAATATCTGCATTTTTGTTTTTTAAGTAATGTCAATTCGCTGTTGAAATTTATAATGTACTTATTGAAAAAGATTGGAAACTATATTACTTTGATTTCATGATTTGTATGAATTCAGGGACAGGGACTTGATTAGTTCCACTAGAACTACTTCCCTGGTCCGCACCAGTAATGTTGACACATTTTCCTTGGTGAAATAAATCATTATCATTAAGATTCTGACTATTTGATGCCCCAGTCAGGAATTTAAGATGTATAATAATAAGGCTATCATGAAAATACCGCAAAGGATGCACTCGGACATTGTCTATTGGCATTGCCCTCAGCTTCGCGTCGGGAGATACGCTGAGCCAATGTCCACGTGCATCCTTTGCGGTATTTTCGTAATCATCTCATAATATTCCCTTTGAATTTTTCGATACAATGCAGGTGTTTAGAGTTTTAATCTAGTAATATGCTCCTATATATACACAGTAAAACTAAAATGGAAGAACCTACACTTTACGTGGCATTTATGGTCGATCATTCTTAAAGGAAATGAATCTTCAATAATTTCTAAAGTTTCTTCTAAAATCATTTCGGCCGATATTTTACCAGATTTTGAAACAAAATAAATATCTGCAGACAAAATTATCGTTCGCCCAGTTAAAGCGATCAAATTCGTTTATTCGCCTCGATAAAGTTTGTATGTGCGATGTGTGATTGTGAGCATGCTTGCGTGAGTGCTTCACGAACTCTACAACGTGTGGAACGGTCTCAGTCAGAAAAATGTATCAACTTAGCCGGCTATTGAACCACTCTTTTTTGGGAGTGGAGATTTAGCCGAGCGGTTCTCTCTGTGGCCTCTCCGCTAGGCGACTGATGCCGTATGTTGTGGGTTCGAACCCGATTGAAAACTAGCTGTATATTATATATCTATACATTAAACGTGTGTATCACCGTGACTTGGTTTATGATATGTATAATGTGGATGTGAGCTAGTCTTTTTTTTTCTTACACTGCTCAGACATGCTGAAATGGTTATTCAGTTTATAAATAACAAATACAGTAATTTCATTTATTTTGAATTAATTTCGGTCTAGAGTAAATTGTTGTTTGAGTATGGCAATGCATGCTTTCATGTACATGATACTCTGCAAACTAAATACTAGCCATTTCAACATGATTTAGAGATTAAAAAAGTAAAATTAACACTGATATAGGATAAAGTCAAAATTACAACTTCTGACCCTGTTACATTTTATGAGTATATGCTTGAAACTTCCCTTTATCTAAAATTGTCGTACAAGAGATGAAGCCAGCGTGTTTCACATATTTTTTCTTCACTTTGACCGTTTATCGTTACAGAAAGAAGCCTTAGGTATTTTTGGTTTACTGCTGTGTGAACACAATCATTCATCAAATCATTAACGAAGCTAGTCAGTAAAGTGTGTAAATGCATGGTTTCATCAATGCTACTTTGCACGTAGTTTGTTCATTGAAATTATGCACGATCCCATAACTGGTATATTGTAGAGGACCATAACGGCCATGACTCTGTAAATTTTAGACTTGGTGATTCCCACAGTCAACTGATATAATCGCTTTGACTAGAGAATTTTGCTTTACTGTTTGTTAGAACACGGTGACAAAAAGATGGAGATTTTAGATTCTAAAGATTTGCGTGAACAGAGGTAGCTACTTGAAAAGTAAAATTTTCACATTGATAACTACTGCCGACGATAGAACGTGGGACATCATCGCCAGCACATGATAACAACGTGCAGAACCTTAAAGCGTATCCGCTCAGGAATCTCAATCTCTACATTACCCGACCAATTCCCGTTTTGTTGTTTTGTGGTGTTAGAAGTAGTCGACAAGGTGATGTCAAATTATCTTGTAGGTTCTTTCACTTTCGACTTGGGGTAAAGATAATTCACCACAATTCTCAACATTCTTAAAATACGCGCAAAAAGTAAGTGCAATGGCTACTTGTTTAGATCGTGAGAGAGTTGCAAAGTAATGCAAGCTTGCTCTGTGGCTATATAGTGATGATAATACTGCCGTTGTCGATTAGGGAACTAGCACAATGAACGGCTGGGGGTTGGAGGGAACGAGGTCACGCACATGTCAGGGCCGTTGCAAGAACTGGGACACACTTTTATTTTTGTTTCACCCTCTGGCAATATTTTTCTGCAGATGTTATCTGACAAATTTCCTAGAGAGTAGTTGCTTACAAAAACCTGATGTAAAGGTACACATCCCGAATGGCTAATATCTTGTGGGAGAAGTATCGTTTCGAACAAGCATTTTATTACTCCAGTGCTTGTATGTATTGCTCGTCAAAAGTGGTATTATGCCATCGGTCAAAAATTAAAAGTATGGGTAAAATGCTCTTCTGAGACAGCTTTATTGATTTATGTGCAAGAGGGATAATTTCTTCTCAGCAATTGCGCGTTGCAATTGAAAGCTTTTCTGTGATATAATTCGGTAAATCTTTGATGGAATTGGAACTCACAACATACGGCACCCAATTCTCCTAAATCCTCAATCTTAAATGAGTGGTTCAATAACCGAGCTATAGTTGTTACAATTTTGGTGAGCGGCCGACGCGCTGAGGAGTCCACGAAGCATTCACACATACCTTCGCTATCACGAATCGTTCACAGACTTTATCAATGCAATGAATAGTGTGCTGAAGTTGCCGTAAGACAGCCTCGGGGACAATTCTGTCCACCAGCAGAGCGATCAACCAAGAGCTGAAAATTCGCTAACCGTACGGCACCCAGTCACCTAGCGGAGCCATCACAGTCAAACCCGCTCTGCTATATCCCAACCCTTAATAAGAGTTGTTCAATGACCGAGCTAAAGTGTTGGTATTGTATTATATACCGCTATGTATTGGTGAAAGAAAACATTTTCTATAAGGATCACTTGGGTACATAATGGTTGTCATTTTCATTTTAAAATATCAGTCAATTTTAGTGACACTGCATCCCCAAACACATTTTTTCCACTTCCCTCCTACATCCCAATTAAAATTTAAGTTTATCATAAAATAAATAGGTTAATCACATTTTTTCGACGAATGCAAGAGTGGTTTACTTCAAAGGTGCATATTTTCACGTATATATTTTCTTCAATCAGGCGTCCGAAAATCTAAAATGCATCACAGTGCTCCATAAAGGCAACAGCATGTACAGTGTCATGCTCTGGAAAACACCTTTTTGAGATGTTTGAAACAAAATTGTCCGTTTTGTTCAATATGATCACAGTGCGACATTAGATTATTTTACAGAACAAATTATCACACGCCACAATTTAGCGCTGACCACGCTAAGTTCTGCAGCTGCAATATTTGCAAAAATCGCCTTTAGCGCATGGCTCTCTGACTGTTAATTATGGCATTATTATTTATTATTTATTATTTTTGTTGAATTCTTACTATCTTGTCATATGTATGCATTAAAGTGAAAGGCCGCAAACTAAACTTAAAGCACATACATTTTACCTTTAGAAGGGCTTACTGGTCGTACACCACTGCATGTTTGCAAAGAAGTACACATCAATACAATCTGATTAAAATGAAATATGGACTCTGAGGTGGTGACATTTCCTCCTTTGCTTGTTCTTTTCTGTTCTTATGACTGCTGATCGTCTGCTTTCTATGTCTGACCCACTGCCAGAGATGATCCCGTCCGAATCTCGCGCTTTAAGGGATAGTTACAAACAAGACTTGTGCGTGATTGTGTTATGAAATAACAAAGCAGTTTCAGCAAATGTTCACTTTACATCGTCGGAGTGGAAACCGATCTTGTGTAATCTGACGTTGTATTGTTGGCTTTACCTGATACATTATAGTTAACATATAGGACGGAGCATGAAATCAACATACCTTTTCGCAGATATCTGTTTGATATCTGTGATATTTTTAATAAAGACGTATTTTTTTTATCACAGTCCCTCAATGTGTTTTTTAAAACGTGTTCTCTCCCTTTCCTTAACACGCTTATTGCCACACTTTGATTTCATGATTTGTATGAATTCAGGGCCAGGGACTGGATTAGTTCAACTTGAACTACTTCCCTGGTCACCAACAGTAATGTTGACACATTTTTTCTGGTGCAATATATCATTATCATTCAGACTCTCACTATTTGATGCTCCAGTCAGGAATGCAAGATGTATAGTAATAAGGCTATCACGAACATACCGCAAAGGATACACTCGGACATTGACTACGGGCATTTCCCGACGCGATACGCTGAGCCAATGTCGACATGCATCCTTTGCCGCGTTCGTAATCACCTCATAATATGCCCTTTGCATTTTTTTCGATACAATGCGGGTATTTAAGGTTTTATTCTAGTAATATTCTGCTATATATACACATAAAACTAAAATGGAAGAACGTACACTTATGGTCGATTAATCTTTAAAGAAATGAAACTTCAAGAAATTCCAAAGTTTGTTCTAAAATCATTCAGGCCAATATTTTACCAGATTTTGAAACAAAATAAATACCTGCAGACCAGCTTTATATACCTATACATTAAACGTGTGTGTCACTGTGACTTTGTTTATGATATGCATAATGTGGATATGAGCTAGTCTATTTTATCTTCTTACACTGCTCAGACTTGATGAAATGGTTATTCAGTTTATCAATTGTTACGATACAAGAATTATGTAGTTAATATATTCATATTAATTTACTCTTATGTATCGATATATTAATATTTATTTACTCTTATGTGTCGAATGATTACGGACTCTTGTCAGTTATTGTTATAAGTCAATCACCTTGCATCCAAATATACTTCAAAATGAACAGAGTCCAAGGAGTATCAGTGATTCAGCAAAACTTTTATCTTGCTGGAGATATCTTGCTTTAAATAGAAAGTATATCTTAAGGAATAATCAAGGACTGTTGCCAAACCGGCTTTAATTAAGTGCGAACGAATCACTCGATGTAAATTCGAGACCTTAACATAGTATGGAAATATATTTCAATCTGTGCCCATTGGACGACCACTTTAGTAAATCAGTACGATTAGATTGTATACATCAGAAATGAGAGCAACTTTACACATCGTTTTCTACCTTTGATAGTGATGCGGTATATTGAATCGATCAATGTGGTTTAGTGATATGGAGAAACATGGTGAGACACCGGTGAATCGATAGTGCTTTGACCCTGGTCATGTGATCCTGGTCCCCAGGAAAAGAACCAGTTATGTGTTAGAGTGATTCGTCTTAACGGTGTTTCGGAACCAGAGTGCGGTTTCTTCATCAGTCGCTCGAATTGTTTTGTTTTCCAAGATGTTAATTTGATAGTAGCGATTGCTCATCAATTAGAGATGCTAGTATGGTTATGTTGTGGTCTGAACTTTGAGTAGTTTGTTGGTCAGACCATTCGTGTTTATTTTTATCCTCTTGCTTGAGGATGTCTTTTATGTTTTTATTCCTTTTATATGCTATGATAGGTTTTTCTGGAAAAACTTTGGCCAGTATTTGATCGGCTTCTAAAATTTTCAATTTTTTTGGTAGACATTGTTTGATTTGACTGGTTTTGATGAATGGACTGAAGGTCGTTATGTAAACCAGTTTTGTTCTTATGTCATTCCCTTATCTTTATCGGTGAGGTACCGTTGACGAAATTTGTGAGATTATCATCTTTCTTGATACAAGATATATCCTTTTTTCTATAATCTCGTTGTTGAAGTATGCGTGTGAAAAAAACTGACGTTTTCGATGAAGTCCATGTTCTTGTTGCATGTGCGACCATGTCGGAAAAGTTCACCTTTAATGAAGCCTTTGAAAATGCCGCACGGGTGACACGAATTTCTCAATAAGTATTGGAACGTGTCGGTTGGTTTTGTGTTAGTTTTGAAGTCGAGCCTTCTCTCTCGATTGTATCTCTGACCTTTAAAGACCGTTAAGTCAAGGTATGAGACTTTGTCGATAGAATATTCAAATGTGAATTTGAACGTAGGGTGCAGCATGTTGCACTCCCCGACAAAGGTTTGAAGTTCACTTTCTGTTCCCGTGTAAATCATGAAGATGTCGTCTCTGAAACGTTTCCATGGGAATATTTGATCGGAGTGGAGATTTAGAATGGTTAACTCCGTTTCAGGGAATGTGATGTCAGCTAACTGAGGAGACGAAGGTGACCCCATGCTGCAATCTCGGATTTGTTTATAGTATTCTCTGTTGAATTCAAATATGTTGTGTTTCAGGATAAGCGACATTAGGGCTTGCATGAAGCTTGTTTGCGGTTTTTTTTTAAATCGTATGTGTTTGCTGGTACAGTTGTTGAGTCCAGCGCTGCGGTCACTGCGTTGATGGCTTCGTTTTGTGGCATGTTTGTGTACATTGATAACACTCCAATGTTACCAGAATAGAATTTTCCGGTATTTTTATTGATTCTAGTTTGTTAATGAAGGTTTTTGTGTCCTTAACGTATGTTGATTTTCTTTCGACGATTGGTTTGATAAAATAGTCTAGAAATTCAGAGATATTATTTGTTGGGCCGGAACAGCCACTAATAATAGGACGTCCGACAAAGGTTGTTCCTTCCGGTGGGGGTTTGTGTATTTTCGGTAGAAGATACCAACGTGACGTGCGGGTGTGTTTGGTTTTGGGATTTAGGAAGCTTAAAATCGCCTCGTCAATTATTTTCATGTCCCACATGTTTTTGATAATTTCATATACTGTTTCAACCGTACGATTTATTTCGTCCTGTGTTGCTTTACAGTAGTAGTTAGTGTCTAGTAACTGCCTATTACTTTCTTCAATGTAATCTGTCGTATTCACAATTGCTATCCCTCTTCCTTTATAGAAGGGCTTTACAGTGATTTGTTTGTTTTTGGACAGATTGTTCAGAGCAGTTTTCTCAGCTCTAGTCATGTTGACTTTGATATGGGTTCTGAAAGGAATTTCCGCTTTCTCAATTTTAGTTGCTTCGAGATAGTTCTCCGGTTTCTGATTATCCGTCGTTCGTGGTGTCCACGTGGATTTATCTTTGAACGGATGTCTGTTAGATTGTTTGTTTCTCAGAATGTAACGCAATCTCATAATGCGAATAAATTTGTTCATGTCGCGAACAAGAGTTTTTCTGTTCGGACATTTTGGAGTGGGAATAAATGGCAAACCTTTGCCTAATGCTTTGATTTCAACATTTGTTAAAGTTTCATTTGAAAGGTTTTTAATGAATCTAAGATTCTTTCTCAGTTCTTTGTTTTGTTTGACCTTTCGTTTGTTTTTACGGGCAATGGGTCGTTTTCTGCGATTCTTGCTTCGCGTTTTTTTTTATTGAGAAGCCTTATTTCGTTTGTTGAATTTTCTGTTTGCTTTTTTATGTTTAGGTGTGTGCGGTGGCAGACACATGGTTGTGTTTAACAGTAGTTCTCTTTTTGGAGGATATGATGGCCTTGAAAAAGACCGGGTGGTTTTGTTAGAAAAGAATCTTAATTTTTTCTTGCCTTTGGAAGCTAGTTTGGCTTGCTATTTTGCAACTTCCTTGAATTTTGTGAAAAGCTCCTTTGCCTTTCGTTTCTCCCCTGGTTTTGCTTGTTGGTCGATTTTCTCGTTTGCGGCCGTGATTAGGGCACTGATTTCGCTTTCGTGTTGAACTTTGTGAATAGAGCAGTTTGGCAAACTTGTTTGACCTGCGTCTTTGTTATTTCTGCCACTCGTCAAAGATTTCAACGTTCGGTTTATTACCAGGCAGTCTTGGTGTAATACTGATTTGCAGACCCTTCGGTACTGTCTTCAATTCGAGGAAGCCTTTCAGACTAACTTCTTGTTTGTCGATATTAAACACCGCAGTATACAAACTCACCAGTTAAGATTTCGCTCGTCTGATGGTTTGGAACAGTGCTGATTGTAACCGTTTTCGAAGGTGGGTTAGCTTGTTGGCTGGTGTCCTTTTCTTCTAGGAGAGCACCGTCTTTGCTTTCATTGCCTTCAGTCTCGATTTTCGGGAGTTGGTGGTGTCGGGAAATCGTCGTCACTGGAGCAGCCACTGATAGACAGTATAGCGTCACACGCGATCTCGTTTGTTAGTTGGCTCATCTTCAGTGTGTTCTGATTGCGGAGATGAGACCTCCTTATGTTAGGATAAGGCCGGATGCTTCTATTTAAATTAGCTTCCGTAGATACCGTTGTTTGTGGTTTTATGATTGGTTGAAAGCTAATTTGTTGAAATTAGTTTAAGAATGTTGAAAGCAGTAAGCTGTTGATGAAGTTCATCTCTACACTCGGTTTCCTTTAGAGCCCTGATTATTTTACAATAAAAATCAGGTTTTTGATTTGCATTGTGGTTGGCAACGTTTGACAACGTGCAGAACCTTATGGCGCATCCGCTCAGGAATCTCAATCTCTACATTAGAGAGGTTAAGATTTCATCCGTAGCGAGAACGTAACGTAGAGTGGCTACGCGTTCCGTACGCGTAGCGTTCTGCACAGATTCGGATTAAGACTTGACCTGCCCCCTTGCTTTGCTTTCCACGGCAGCAGTAACTGGGTAGCCGAGCAAGATTCACATATCCGTGTTCAGTTAACGATCTATGTAACAGCCTATCACTAATGCAACAGTCTACTGAAGTTCATACATTCAGTTCGCTCTGTTTTGATTTTTATATGCCCATAGACTTGACGCAAGTCTAGATTAAGACGTGTGCGTGCCGACTCACACACCCGACTCATTGTCTAAGAGATTTTGCTCTGATATCAGGTTAATAAAACACAGAGATAAAAACTTGCAAATATTGAAATTTTGCTTTGCGTTTGAAAAACCGTGTAATGTCAGGGAGGTAAAACAAATGACAATGTTAATTTCAGTGTAGACTGAGTATTATGGGCAGAGCAGTGTATGCGACGTCTGCCGCGGGTGTGCCATTGCCAGCGACTGCACTGCAGGAGGTACTTTTTTCCTTTTTGTTATCTAAAATATCTCAAAATCAGACGGCGATCGATAAAGCCAAGAGCAACAATACAAGGCGAAAGGAATTTCAGTTTTGAAAATCAAGTCTATGGCGAAGCGAGCGAGAAAATCGTTCTCGGATAAGGTATACGATAAAAGTGGCAGTTTCGCGTAGAAAACGACTGCCAAAAGACAAGAGAACGTGTGAATATAACAGAACATGATGAGAGCGCGCAGAAAGTGATGATGTATCCGTTTCCGTTCCGTTCCCGTATGAAATTTTAACCTCTCAATTACCCGACCAATCCCTGATTTGTTGTTTTACGGTGTTAGAAGTAGTCAACAAGGTGATGTCAAATTATCTTTAAGTTCTTTCGCTTTCGATAACTTTGGGTAA
Source organism: Ptychodera flava (assembly GCA_001465055.1). NCBI lineage: Eukaryota > Metazoa > Hemichordata > Enteropneusta > Ptychoderidae > Ptychodera > Ptychodera flava. The sequence continues at coordinate 39,526 of LD352812.1, forward strand.
AGTTATACACCACAATTTTCAATATTCATAAAATACGCGCAAAAAGTAAGTACAGTGGCCATTTGTTTAGATCGTGAGTGACTTGCAAAATAATGAAAACTTGCCTTGTGGCTATATATAGTGATGATGATACCGCCGTTGTCCATTAGGGAACTAGCACAAGGAACGGCTGGGGTTGAAGGGAACGGGGTCACGCATAGGTCAGGGCCATTGCAAGAACCGGGACAAAGTTTTCATCTTTGTTTCACCCTCTGACAATATTTTCTCTGCAGATGTTATGTGCCCTATTTTCCAGAGAGCAGTTGCTGACAAAAATACTGATATAAAGGTACAAATCCCGATTGGCTAATATCCTGTGGGAGAAGTCCCGTTTCGAACGGGCATTTTACTCCGCCAATGATGTAATTGGAGCCATCATAGTTTCAATGCTTTTAAGTATTGCTCGACAAAAATGTTATTATGCCATCAGTCAAAATTTAAAAGTATGGGTAAAATGCTCTTCTGGGACAGCCATATTGATTTATGTGCAAGAGTGATCATATTTTCTTCTCAGCAATTGCGCATTGCAATCGAAAGCCTTTCTGTGCTATAATGCGGTAAATCCTTGATGGGATTCGAACTCACAACGTACGGTACCAAAGTTACCTAGCGAAGACATCACAGTCAAAACCGCTCGGCTAAATCCTTACTCATAAAATGAGTGGTTCAATAGCCAAACTACAGTAAAACTAGTTTTATAACACGCTGTAGAGTTCATGAAGCACCCGCACACACCTTCGCTATCACGCATTGCTCACAAACTTTATCAATGCAATAAATACATTGGCGATAGAAAGCCTCTGAGACAATTGCGTCCACCAGCAGAGCTACAATCCAGAATAGAAAATTCGGTAACAGGTAATTCCGTAACCGGTAACCGCCATCACAGTCAAACCTGCTCTGCTAAATCCAAATTCTTAAGAAGAGTGGTTCAATAACCGAGCTATGGTTGTTACAATATACGTAACAAGATTATTTTGTCTACCGCCAAAGTAAGAAAACATTTTCCATAAGCATTACATTGGTACAGAATGGTGGTCATTTTAATTTTCAAATATCAGTCATTTTTAGCGACACTGCATCCCCAAACTCATTGTTTCCATTTCACTCCTACATCCCGATTTGAATTAAATTTTATCGTAAAATAAATAGGTTAATTTTTCATGTGTTTATTTTCTTCAATGAGACGTCTCAAAATCTAAAATAATTTACTGTGCTACCTAAAGACAACAACATGCAGAGGGACATGCTCTAGAAGACATCTTTTTGAGACGTTTGGTATAAAATTGTCCTTTTGTTCTGTATGATCCCGGGATCGACATTAGATTATTTCACATTACAAATTGTGACACGGCACAATTTAGCGCTGACCACACTAATTTCTGCAGTAATATGTGCAAACATCGCCCTTAGGGCATGGCTCTCTGACTATTTATTATGGTTGTAGTGATAGTTATGGCCGAGAAAATAATATTTCTTCAACCACTGACCAATTAACGGCTTTCCGGTGCTAGAAGAAGTCGAGGGTCGATCCAGTCATGTTATATTATTTCAAAGTTCTTTCACTGTCGACGTCTTTAGAAATAGGGAACAAAGAGTTCGCTTAGTCATTCTATGACTCTACTCCGGCGTTCTCCAATGTCATACGTAAGTGGCGAAAGACACGATACAAGTTCTTCTTTTTCGATTCTGCCTTGTGGATATACCAACAAGTTCAACGGTGCCTATTCAAGGTGGTATTACAAGGTACTTAAAAAATGTTCTAAGTGTGCGACATTGGTATACAGATTGGGTCAGATACAGGTCAGGACCGTTGCACAAACACATGTTTATACCCTTCTGTAACCCTTCCACATGATTTTCCCGTTTTTAGCTTTCTGACCAATTATCTTGTTTGTAGTTCCCGTTCAAGATGACAGTATTTTATCAACAGCTAGAAGAAAGCCTGCATTTCTTGGAAAAAAATGGCTCATGTGAATATGTTTTGAACACGGTGTTTATTGCACATATTTTATCGTTACATTAACATTATTTCAAAGGTGTCCGCATCTGTGTCTGTGTCTTAAAACACTCAGCTTGACGGACAGCCTATAAGTAAAACAGGTATAAAATCACAATAAATGGCTGTAACAGGGGGGAGATCTATTTTAGGATGACACCTAATGCAACAGAAGCATTTATCTGAATGCAGGTACGGACGACCATCTTTGTTTGCCTACGCATTCGTCAAAACCCGGCCGAGCATTTCTTTTACACACCCAAACACACAATTTACAGTCAAGGATTTAAGTAAGTTAGGGTAACAAAGCCTTTGTCTCCAGACTTTTGAAGTACCACAATCTACTGCATGGCACCATTGAGTAAACCGTCAATAGAGTTTGTGTTGTTCAGTGAAATGTCGAGAAAATGTGAGCAGAAATCACGCATGTGTATTATTTGGAGTCGATGCGACCTTCAGACCAGTCTTGTGATCGACGCCCACGGCAAAACACCCTTGCGAAACTTCACCCATGTGTATCTAACAGAGGGAGATTTATTTTAAGATAACACGTAATGCAATGAAAGAACTTGTTTGAATACAACTATTGACAGCGGGGAGGGATCGTGGGGTAGTGGTTAGGGTACCGGACTCACTATCGGAGGATGGTGAGTTTGAGACCTGGTAGGTCAAGAGCAAAGGACTCACTGAGGGTAGTGAGTTCGAGACTCTAGCTCGGTGTTGTGCCCCTGAGCAAGGCACTTTACTCCTCGGTGCTCCATTTGGTAATGAGTTGTGGGTACCTCATCCTGTGAATGGGTTCGCCTGTTGGATAAGTATTAAATAAAATAGATAAATAAATAAACATGCCGAAGAGTTGCCAGGCTTCTATAATTGTTAAATGGCTTCAGTAATGTCCACTAATAAATTGTCAGATATTTTTACATATTTTGTTATTATCCAGTGAAATTCTCCAAGCTACAATATCTTTACTATGTAAAGGGCGTCAGCGTTTTATACACATTGCCACGCCATTAAGTGAGTATCGAAACCCCTGTACACTTCCTAAAAGACTCAGTGGCGATCTGCTGGTGACTGTTGATTTCGACCCATATTTTGTAGAGGATCGATGGTATAATACAAATTATTTTTGTTGATTACTAAATATCTTGTCATATGTATGCATTAAAGTGAAAGGCCGAAAACCAAACTTAAAGCACATATATTTTACCTTTAGAATGGCTTACTTATCGTACACCACTGCATGTTTGCAAAAAGTACACATCAATAAAATCTAATTAAAATGAAATATAGACTCTGAGGTGGTGACATTTCCTCCTTTGCTTGTTCTTTCTGTTCTTATGACTGCTGATTGTCTGTGTCTACGTCTGACCCACTGACAGAGATGATCCCGTCCGAATCTCGCGCTTTAAGGGATAGATAAAAACAAGACTTGTGCGTGATTGTGTTGTGAAATAAAAACTGTTTCAGTAATTGTTCACTTTACATCGTCGGAGTGAAAACCGATCTTGTGTAATCTGACGTTGTATTGTTGGCTTTACCAGATACCTTATAGTTAAAATATAGGACAAAGCATGAAATCAACATACCTTTTGGATGATGTCTTTATGATATCTGTGATATTTTAAATAAATAAATAAATATATCATTATTATTCCGACTCAGACTATTTGATGCCCCAGTTAGGAATGTAAGATGTATAATAATAAGGTTATCACGAAAATACCGCAAAGGATACACTCGGACATTGACTACGGGCATCGCCCTCCGCTTCGCGTCGGGCAATACGCTGAGCCAATGTCCACGTGCATCCTTTGCGGTATTTTCGTAATCACCTCATAATATGCCTATTGCCTTTTTCTATACAATGCAGATGTTTATAGTTTTATTCTAGCATTATTCTACTATATATACACAATAAAACTAAAATGGAAGAACGTACACTTTGCGTAGCATTTATGGTCGATCAATCTTTAAGGAAAGGAAACTTCAAGAAATTGTAAAGTTTGTTCTAAAATCATTAAGGCCAATATTTTACTAGATTTTGAAACAAAATAAATACCTGCAGACCAGCTTTATATACCTATACATTAAACTTGTGTATCACTGTGATTTAGTTTATGATATGTATAATGTGGTTGTGAGATAGTCTACTTTTCTTCTTACACTGCTCAGACTTGTTGAAATGTTTATTCAGTTTATCAATAACAAATAGAGTAATTTCATTTATTTCAAATTAATTTCGGTCCAGAGTAAATTGTTGTTGTTTGAAAATAGCAACGCTTGCTTTCATGTACATGCTACTCTGCAAAGTGAATACTAGCCATTTCGACATTCTTTAGAGATTACAAAAGTGAAATTAATACTGATATAGGATAAAGTCAAAACTATAACTTCTGACCCTGTTCAATTTTATGAGTATATGCTTGAAACTTCATTATATCTAAAATTGTCATACAAGAGATGAAGCCGACGTGTTTCACATATTTTTCCCCTTTGACCGTTTATCTTTACAGAAAGGAGTCCTAGGATTTTGGGTTTACTGGGCTGTGAACACAATTAATAAAGCTATACAGTAAAGTTTGTAAATGCATGGTTTAATCAATGCTTCTTGGCACATTGTTTGTTCATTGAAATTATGCATGATCCCCTAACTTCTGCCGACGAAAGAATGTGTAACATCATCACCAACATGATAACAACGTGCAGAACGTTATGGCGTATCCGCTCAGGAATCTCAATCTCTACATTACCCGACCAATCCCCGATTTGTTGCTTTACGGTGTTAGAAGTAGTCGACAAGGTGATGTCAAATTATCTTGTAAGTTCTACACTTTCGATGCCTTGGGGTAAAGATATTACACCCCAATTCTAAACATTTTTAAAATACGCGCAAAAAGTTAGTACAATGGCCACTTGTTTAGATCGTGAGTGACTGGCAAAGTACTTGCCTTGTGCCTATATATAGTGATGACAATACCGCCGTTGTCCATTAGGGAACTAGCACAATGGACGGCTGGGGTTGAAGGGAACGGTGTCAAGCACAGGTCAGGGTCGTTGCAAGAGCTGGGACACACTTTTAATCTTTGTTTCACCCCTCTGACAATATTTTCTCTGCAGATGTCATTTGACCAATTACCTAGAGAGTAGTTGCTGACAAAAACGTATGTAAAGTACTCATCCAAATTGGCCAATATCTTGTGGGAGAAGTCTCGTTTCGAACAGGCATTTTACTCCGCCAATGATGTAAGTAGAGGCATCATAGTTTAAATGTTTTTATGTACTGCTCGACAAAAATGGTATTATGCCATCAGTCAAAAATTAAAAGTATAGGTAAAGTGGTCTTCTGGGACAGCTGTATTGATTTATGTGCATGAGTGATCATATCTTCTTCTCAGCAGTTTCGCATTGCAATAGGAAGCTTTTCTGTGCTATATATAATTCGGTAAATCCTTGATGGAACTTGAACTCATAACGTACGGTACGCAAGTCACCTAGCGAAGACATCACAGTCAAAACCGCTCGGATAAATCTTTACTCTTAAAATGAGTGGTTCAATAGCCGAACTAAAGTAAAACAAGTTTTGTAACACGCTGTAGAGTTCATGAAGCACCTGCACACACCTTCGCTATCACACATCGCGCTCACAAACTTTATCAATGCAATGAAAACATTGCTTAACTGACCGAAAGAAAGCTTTGGGGACAATTCTGTCCACACTGCAAATTCTTCTGGCTTGAAATATAACCACTTGGTTTGTATGTGGCTTGCGGGTGAACCAGTTTGAAATATTTCGGTTTGCCCGCAATCCACTAAGATTTTTTGGTTTGCAGTCACGCCACCACAAAGAGTATGAATGGCATGTATTCATACCAATACATGGGTGGCTTATTATCAAGCCCGTCATGGCATAAATTTAAGCCGAATGGCTTCTTTTTAAGCCTTTCATAGTCTAATCTCATTGGCTTAAATTTTAGCCACTGGCATCGTTGGTTTGCTTATATACCGACAAATTCATTGGCTCATCTTTAAACCAACCACAAGTGGCAACTTGAGCATGGTTTAAGTTTAAACCATCCATGCACTTGGAATTAATCGGCCTGTTTTCAAGCCATTGTCATGACAGTCACTGGTTAATATCTAAACCAGAATTGTACATCACGTCACTTTTGATAACAGCAAGGACGGTGCGCATCAATGCCTGCATTCAGTGCGACAGATTGATTAGCTTTAATTTTGTCGTACTGTACAATTTTGGGATGTTTTCAATTGAACATAAGATATGAACTTGCTTCAAGTATGCGGGTACATAAATATCAAAACAATAATTTGAAGGAATTAATTGACAATACTGAAATAGTGTTGATCGTAAATGACGTCATTTTTCTTTCATTAACATGCAAAAATAAATGTTGGGCCTATAGGTCGGATTGTCTGCATTTCCCGCGAGAACAACGAAAGTAAAAACCACAATAATTTATGGCTCATGACGTGCCTAGATCACCGCTGATGATAATTTAGAGCATTACGTATACGTGTGTCCACGCGTGACGTGTTTCAATAAAGTCAACGGTCGCGGTCATTACGTAACCTTTAACCCACGGTTCACCCTTTGTAACATTACGCTTTAACATATTTCAATTTTACACAATGATTCCCCGAGTCAATGTGAACTTCGTTATAGATATTATATCACCGTGACATATGTAAGAATTATTGTACTTGCTGATTGATCGTACTCTTAAAGTGACCGCTGGCTAGTGGAATCCTCACCCCTTCACTTCAACGGGAGTGGCGTATGAATTCCTCTGTCTGCGCGCCAAGCCACAGCCGAGATGTAGTGCAGCCGAGACAATACTCTACGCAGTCTACGATCGTCCAACCTTTCCGAAGTCCTTTCCGAACTACGGCAGTCCCCGTCAGTTTACCTCCAAAATTTCCCATATAACAGTCGACAGCAATGGCTTCCATCACCGACGAAATATGACTTTGGAAGAACATGTTATGTACAGCGAAACTACATGTATTTGTGTTCATTCGTTCAACCATGCATCGAGTCACTCGATGGAGCACAGTCCCGCTAGATCTGTGCATGGAGGTAGAAAGAAAGAACCGACGTCTTTGGAATTTGAGGCAAGTAAGCTTTATTCCGTGTTATATTCCGTGTAAGATGTGCAAAGTCATTAATTTAAACCGGGCTTGAATTTGTTCAAACACTTCGATCGCGTTCCGAAAACATTTCTGGGAGCCGCCATTCAACTTCCGGTACAGGCGGCTCAGTGAAACACGGATGCCCTACGCTCAGTCAATGTTTATGCATGGATGTAAAAAAAAATTACATCCATGGTTTATGGAACGCGATCGACATGTTTGAACAAATTCCAAACCCCATAAACGACAAGGTTAGTGTTGTGTAGTGTTTGTCTTCAGTAGTGATAAATCGGTACGACCAAATTCAGCAAATATGTAGCATTTCACATCAACACGCCTCGTCCAGTGGGATGTGCTTATTATTTTATGTATGTGGTGGAACTCTACACGGCCGTCGGCATTGTAGTGCTACTGGTGAGTGAGGTCGCAAAAACCAAAACTCCCCTACCGCCTCACCGTAGCGCTTCAAATTTTGCAGCTAGTGCATATATTCATATCAATGATGATTGCCAAGGATGTAACAAATGGGCCTGATGTGTGTGTGTCCCTTTTATACGGTGTTTGTATGGCTTTCAGTTTCATGACGGCAAACTGACTTGCCATGGTGTAGATGCAGGTATCCTCATACCATTCCTTCAATAACAAAACTAGACTATTTCATGAATGATATTTCTTAGTTATGTTGATAATAACCTCGACCTGGCAACTTAGATGACTTAATACAGACAAACATACCTCACAAATCATTTGTCCGAAATGACGTAATGGTTGATTCTGTTATTCAAGGCAACTTTACGTTTCCACAGCTTGATTTTAACTTGGGTCCTTCAACGTCATTGTTTACACAAATCCTGTGAGCCATCTTGTCATTCAAGACAGGTACATACTAAAGTGATTCATTTCCAGCAAATAACTTCACGTACAAATGTTGACCATTGACTTCCACTTACTGGTAATAGATACTTATTTGTTTCTTTTTCAACAGATGGTCCAGGGCATGATATACTTGATACAGAAAATGCCTTCAGCTCCACAAATTAACAATGGATTCTCTGAGCACAATGAGGAAACAGAATGAAGACTCTGCCCTCAGATATGGTGGAACTCAGAAAGTGGTTATAAAAGGTGATCAAATATCGTTGTGTGCAGCGATAATAATCATGTTAGGCTTGAATGTTCCTCATATTTCCACATATTACTCTAACAATGTGGGTTTTGTTCAAATTTCAGCTGTTATTACATATCTGTGACATATCTTTGTCGTAGTCACACAACATACATGATAAGCATTACACTTATTATTGTAATTTAAGGTTGTTCACAAAATTCTGGGATTTATGTCCGAGAACATAGTGCAGCGGAGGTATTGTCCTCGATGCTACGCCTCTCGGACAATGCTAAAGCGTACGATGTACAAGGACATAAATCTCGGTATTTTGTGAATAGCATTATTATTATACACCTTTTTTGGTCCAATTTTTCTGCAAAAAAAGTCAAAGTGTTTTTGGGATGCCCGTCACATACTTCACCAGGCGATTGCAAGCAAACTGAGAACACATTCAGCGTGTCAACTAAACTCAAACCTGCGCAGCACAGTGTACATGATAGAAATTGTAAGTCAGCAGCATAATTTAACTCTAATTCACAGGGTTTTGATTCACCACTTGTAACGTTGTGAAGTACTGAATGTTTAGAAGTATACTTTTTGTTAAAAATTTAAAATCATCTCTCCTTTCCTGCACTGACGTAAAGGTTTTTTGAGGGCAAATGTCAAATAGCGTCCAATGACACCAAATGTTATTGTACTGCGCCACAAAGTTATTTGACTCTGCATCCTCTGATACTGAAACTTACTGTACAACGAAACTCAATAGGTTACAGAAGCAGGTGTATAATAATCAATCACATGAGGGGAGGCACTTGCATGCACCTAGTTTATGATATTGAATCTTAGTCTGATGTATAGAAGAAGAATATAATTGACATAATTTACCATTTTCCTGATTGTTAAACAGGCATCAAACTTCTCGGTTCTCAAGAGTGTCTTTTGTGGAAAAACTGCAGTTGGACAAATGGTTATGGTTTTGACGTAAGTATTGCTTGTTGAAAAAATTTGTTACCATAATTCTGTGCAAATTAGTAAAGGCACATTGGCTGTAAATTTTAGCAATTTTGAATCTTCATTGTTGTGTGTACAAACTGCAGTTTTGATAGCTATATAACAGTCTCATGAATACCAATATTCTGCTTGACAGTGTACTGTGTACATGTTTAACAACCATTGTTGTTGTTGACAAATGAGTTCTATATAGCCTTTGCGCCTGTTGCCAGGGGGCATGGAACTATGGGAAAATACTAAACGGAAGTGTGGTAAAACATATGACGACTTCTATACTTTAACACAGAACGGTGCAATTTTCGAGCGGAAAAGTGAGTGAAATATGAAATGCATATTTATGCTACAACAAGAAAACACCTAATGGTGCATGGGACTAGCTCTGGTAAGTGTTCATGTGCATTGTTTAGCTCCATATTATTTTATAACTGTAGATATCAGCGATTTTCAGCCTGCAATGCGGCCAAGTTGTAGACTCGATACGAGAGTGGGTGACGCAAACTGTGTCACATGGCCCTGCTGACAGTAGCGCCGGTATGATGACTGTGCGCTTCCCAAACCTAAGGGACCCGTAGTAGCTCAGCGGAAACAAATTTACGTGAATGTTCAATTTTTTTCAAATATTTCAAAAATAAAAACACAGCAATGAAAACATAAGTCAACAAAGTATGAATTCGTTAAAATTTTGAATTTTTACCCATAATTCTGAAGATTTTGACATACTGGCCATGTTACGCCGTCATACATTGTACATAGTGAAACGAAAGTCTACAACTCGCCCACTTCGCGTGCCAAAAATCACCGATATCTACAGTTATAAAATATTACCTTGCTAAACAATGCACACAAACACTTACCTAAGCTAGTCCAATGCACCACTAGGTGTTTTCTTGTTGTAGCATAAATATTCACTTCGTATTTCACTTTTTTTCACCCGAAAATTGCACCTTTCCATGTTGAAGTACAGGTTGTATGTTTTACCGCACGTCCGGTTAGTATTTTCCCATAGTTCCATGTCCCCTCAGGACAGGCACAAAGGGTGTATTCCAGACTGAAATTTGATTTTCAACAGTAACAATGCTAAATATGCACATATGAACTGGGTTGATAATGTATGTTTGACACTCATCGTGCCTTAAGAAGTAGAACAAGAAACTGCAGTTTTTTTGCACAAAATAAAATTACTTGGAAATTGCTAAAAGTTACAGCTGATTGAGCTTTCAACATGCTGGATTTGATTACTGTCAGATTCAGTGCATGGACATTGTGTAACACTACACTTGAAAATTCATACAACCCTGTTACCTTCAGAGGGCTGGTTCAGGGATGTACACACAGCTGTACCAGCCCTGAGAAGCAACAGAGACTACCAGCTATTAAAATAATATCCCCAGTATAGCATAGTCAGAAAAATAACTAGCACAGCTGCATTTACATCCATGCACCTAGTGTGTGAACAGTCCAGTACAATTGTTCTGCTTATCAACTGCAGTTTCCCATTCTTGTCATTGAAGCATGATGAAATCCCCAATGTTTAGCTACTCAATACAGTATGTACATGTAGCATTGTTATTGTTGAAAATTTCATTTAGGGCCGTACAAGACTTCATTAGTCAATTATAAAAATGATCAAATATACAGGCTATAAAACTTGGCATTTTAGTATGCTGTGGAAAGTACACCAAGCAATTGTAGTTGATAAACAGTACTGAAATACTGAAGAAGTAGACAAAAGTTACAGTTAATGGAGCCTCATTTACTTATTTCAAACTACATACAAGTGAAGTAAATATCATCAATGATGAGGGTTGCATAGCCAGAGTGATAAAATGCTTTCTCAAAGGTCTACTATCTTCTTTGCAAGTCTCAAAAGGACATTGCACTGTGACTCTGATATATCTTGTCTTGTAATAATCATTTTGATATTCTTGAATTGAAATTCATTATCGTGAAATTCACTCCGTAGTTTCACACACTTTTTGCCAGTGCTCTGTTGCAGCAAGCCTATGACATTGACAGTAACTTGTAAGAGCTATCTTTGTCATACTGAGAGACTTGCCCTGAGCAGTCATGTCAGATTATTGATGCACCAAGAAAGACTTGAAAATTGTGTTCCTGCAGTCAAATATGTGTTTAAGAACATGACTGTTATATACTTGTACAAATTCCCTAAACATACCAGTTTCTAGGCCTTGCCCTCATTGTACAAGTAGCTGGGCACTGAGTGTTTTACCAGGAGCGCATCTGGGACCGCAGAGTTTGAATGTTTGCATCTTTTATATTGCAGGATGCTGGAAACTCACATTCTGTAGACGAGATGCAAAGCAGCAGCCCTGTTTAGGTGTGCTCGTCTATAAAGGAGGAAACAGTTTGTGTTGTTTCTTGAAGGTGTTATATTCTGCAGCATGGAAAGAGACAATGTTGTGCTAGGTTTGCTCAGTTATGTAGAGTTTCAAACTTTGATTACATCAGATGTGTGAAAGGAACATTTCAATTTGTAGAGTACTTCTGGCTTGACAAAGCTGGGATGAGAAGTAAATGGGCTGACAATTATGA
>LD352812.1:52041-65862 GCA_001465055.1 Ptychodera flava
TGTTTGTAAGCCACATTGCAGTAATATTGGCTTATCTTCAAACCAGATGGAACCAGAATTGGCTTACTATTGATCCATGGAAGTGTGGTATTGGTTTAAAAATAAGCCACTGTTCAGCATTATCTGGTATATGGGCAAGCCACAGTATCTTAAACATGGCTTGCTAGCAAGCCTAGTTCATATAATAGTGGATTGCCAGTAAACCATTCTTTAGTACTAACTGGCTTACAAGCAAGCTGAAGTGATCTGTACTTGGCATGTATATATGCCGTATCAAAACCCAAACTGGCATGCACAGAAACCAGACTTGGCATGTCAGAAAGCCAAATATAAGCCAAAATTCACAACTCGAAACAATCCGTTTACTGACAAACAAGCCGGTTTATTTTTGGCTTGAATTTAGCTGGCCGGCAAACCAGAAAAATTTGCAGTGCACCAGCAGAGCTAAAACCCGGGGTAGAAAATTCGGTAACCGGTAATTCGGTAACCGGTAACGCCATCACATTCAAACCCGCTCTTCTAATTCCCAATCCTTAAAAAGAGTGGTTCAATGACTGAGCTATAGTTGTTACAATATACGTAACAAAATTGTGTTGTCTACCGCCATGTATTAGTGAAAGAAAACATTTTCCATATGCATCGCTTTGGAACAGAATGGTGGTCATTTTAATTTTCAAATATCAGTCAATTTTAGTGACACTGCATCCCGAGACTCATTGTTTCCTATTCACTCCTACATCCCGATTAGAATTAAATTCTATCATAAAATAAATAGGTTAATTACATTTTTGACGAATGCAAGAGCGGTTTACTTCAAAGGTGTAATTTTTCATGTTTTTGTTTTCTTCAATCAGGCACTGGAATCTAAAATGCTTTTGGTGCTGCCGAAACACAACATGCACAGCGTCATGCTGTGGAAGACATCTTTATGAGATGTTTGATATAAAATTGTCCTTTTTGTTCTATGTGATCACGGGATCGATATTAAATTATTTCACTCTATAAAATTGTCACACGTCACAATTTAGCACTGACCACACTAATAAGTTCTGCAGCAATATTTGCAAACATCGCCTTTAGCGCATTGCTCTCTGACTACTTATTATGATTGTAGCCATAGTTATGGCCGAGAAAATAATATTTCTTCAACCACCGACCAATTTACAGCTTTCCGATGCCAGCAGAACTCGAGGGTCCATCCGGTCATGTTATATTATTTAAAAGTTCTTTCACTTTCGACGTCTTTAGAAATAGGGAACAAAGAGTTGGCTTAGTCATGCTCTGACTCTACTCCGGCATTCTCCAATGTCATACATAAGTGGCGAAATACACGGTACAAGTTCTACTTTTTCGATTCTGTGTGATTTATACAGGTGAGACAACCTTGCCTTGTGGATATACCAAGAAGTTCAACGTCCTTGCCCACTCAAGGTGGTATTACAAGGTACTCAAAAATGTTGTAAGTGTTCAACATTGGTATACAGGTTGGGTCAGATACAGGTCAGGGCCGTTGCACACAAACACATATTTATACCCTTCTGTATCCCTTCCACGTGATTTTCCCTTTTTTAGCTTTCTGACCAATTATCTTGGTTGTAGTTCCCATTAAAGATGACAGTTTTTTTATCAACAGCTAGAAGTAAGCCTGGATTTCCTTAAAAAATGGCACATGTGAATATGTTTTGAACACGATGTTTATTGCACATATTTTATAGTTACAATAACATTATTTCAAAGGTGTCTGCATCTGTGTCTGTGTCTTAAAACACTCAGCTTGACGGACAGCCTATAAGTAAATCAGGTATAAAACACAATAAATGGCTGTAACAGGGGGAGATCTATTTTAAGATTCAATTCAATTCAATTCAATTCTTCTTTATTTCAGTCAATGCAACGGAAGCTTTTATCTGAATGCAGGTATGGACGACCATCTTTGTTTGCCTACGTATACGTCAAAACCAGGCTGAACGTTTCTTTTACACACCCAAATATACAATTTACCGTCGAGGATTTAAGTTAGTCAGGGTAACAAAGCCTCTGTCTCCAGACGTTTGAAATGCCACAATCTACTGCATGGCACCATTGAGTAAACCGTCAATAGAGTTTGTTTTGTTCAGTGAAATGTCGAGAAAATGTGAGCAGAAATCACGCTTGTGTATTATTTGGAGTCGATGCGTCCTTCAGACCAGTCTTGTGATCGACGCTCACGGCAAATACCCTTCCGAAACTTCACCCATGTGTATCTAACAGAGGGAGATTTATTTTAAGGTAACACGTAATGCAATGAAAGCACTTGTTTGAATACATCTATTGACAGCGGGGAGGGATCGTGGGGTAGTGGTTAGGGTACCGGACTCACTATCGGAAGATGGTGAGTTTGAGACCTGGTAGGTCAAGAGCAAAGGACCCACTGAGGGTAGTGAGTTCGAGACTCTAGCTCGGTGTTGTGCCCCTGAGCGAGGCACTTTACTCCTCAGTGCTCCATTTGATAGTGAGTTGTGGGTACCTCATCCTGTGATTGGATTCGCGTGTTGGATGAGTATTAAATAAAATAGATAAATAAATAAAAGTGCCGAAGAGTTGCCAGGCTTCTATAATTGTTAAATGGCTTCAGTAATGTCCACTAATAAATTGTCAGATATTTTTACATATTTTGTTATTATCCAGTAAAATTCTCCAAGCTACAATATCTTTACTATGTAAAGGGCGTCAGCGTTTTATACACATTGCCACGCCATTAAGTGAGTATCGAAACCCCTGTACACTTCCTAAAAGACTCAGTGGCGATCTGCTGGTGACTGTTGATTTCGACCCATATTTTGTAGAGGATCGATGGTATAATACAAATTATTTTTGTTGATTACTAAATATCTTATCATATGTATGCATTAAAGTGAAAGGCCGAAAACCAAACTTAAAGCACATACATTTTAACTTTAGGAGGGCTTACTTATAGTACACCACTGCATGTTTGCAAAAAGTACACATCAATACAATCTGATTAAAATGAAATATAGACTCTGAGGTGGTGACATTTACTCCTTAAAGTTTGCTTGTTCTTTCTGTTCTTATGACTGCTGATCGTCTGCTGTCTACGTCTGATCTACTGGCAGAGATGATACTGTCCGAATCTCGCGCTTTCAAGACTTGTGTGTTATTGTGTTGTGAAATAAAAACTGTTTCAGTAAATGTTCACTTTACATCGTCGGAGTGAAAACCGATCTTGTGTAATCTGACGTTGTATTGTTGGCTTTACCGGATACCTTATAGTTAAAATATAGGACAGAGCATGAAATCAACATACCTTTTGGATGATATCTTTATGATATCTGTGATATTTTAAATAAAGACATGTATTTTTTATCACAGTCCCTCAATGTTTTTCTTTAAATCGTGTTCTCTCCCTTTCCTTAACACTCTTATTGACACACTTCGATTTCATGAGCTGTATGAATTCAGGGCCAGGGACTTGATTAGTTCCACTAGAACTACTCCCCTGGACACCACCAGTCATGTTGACACAGTTTTTCTTGTGAAATTTATCATTATCATTCAGACTCTGACTATTTGATGCTCCAGTCAGGAATGCAAGATGTATAATAATAAGGCTATCACGAAAATACCGCAAAGGATACACTCGGACATTGACTACGGGCATTGATACGCTGAACCAATGTCCACGTGCATCCTTTGCGGTATTTCCGTAATCACCTCATAATATGCCTATTGCATTTCTCAATATAATGCAGATGTTTAAAGTTTTATTCTAGCAATATTCTATTCTGCTATATATACACAATAAAACTGAAATGGAAGAACGTACACTTTCGTAGCATTTATGGTCGATCAATCTTTAAGGAAATGAAACTTCAAGAAATTCCAAAGTTTGTTCTAAAATCATTCAGGCCAATATTTTACCAGATTTTGAAACAAAATAAATACCTGCAGACTAGCTTTATATACCTATACATTAAGGTGGTTGGAAAGGCTAGAGCGTCAGTTATAAATTTCAACAAAACTATTAAAATATAAAAGTAGTCAACATTCTCTGTGGAATAAAAAAAACTAGACATTTGGGCACAAAGGCATTGCAGAGTTATAGCCTGTTAAATCTTCTGAAAAACTGACCAAATAAGAAGAAGTTGGGGAGTCCTTAGTGTATTAACTATGGTAGAGGTCCCCTAGCTTTTAATAAAATGTTTGAAAAGGGAAAGTCATTATTTGCTGTTTTTCAGGAAAGTTTGACAAGGCGGTGCTGGCATTCAGAGTGAGTGACTGCTATTGTAAATGCATTTTTAGATTCTTTGAGTGTCAAAAAGGTGTCAAAAGTGAGATTAACCAAAAAAAACTGCTCTATGACTTCAAAAGAGGGGTGCAAATATGGCTTGTTTTCAACATTTTTGACAGAATAACAGTTTTCCTACATAATTGTATACCAATTTAATCCAACTTTGAAATGAGATATGGACATGGAATTTTTACAGCCTATTAACAAGGTTACAGATAAGATTTGTACGGCACAATTTTCCTGTATTTGAAGTACTTTTTGAAAAATCACATTTTGAAATTTGAAAGAATTTTTAATAATTTTTTGATATGTAAACCCATGTAAAATCATAAAAACAAATTTTATTTACAAATCCTGCCGTACAAATCTTACAATAAATAGTGTCAACATATTTATAACTAATTTGGTAATATTAATTCTATCCAATCATTATTAAATTCAAATATGTAAAAAAAATATAAAAAATTAAATTTTCATATTTACTGGTGTCATATTTCAAAATCATGGCTGGAAATATACAATTTTTATATTCTCTGGAGAAAATATTTACTAAGGGAGTTATCCTGAAAATTTGAACTAAATATCTTGATTCTAACACTTGAAATTTGACATTAACTCTGAGAAAAGAATTGGTGCAAAAATAGCCTTTCCAACCACCTTAAACGTGTGTATCACTATTACTTGGTTTATGATATGTATAATGTGGATGTGAGCTAGTCTATTTTTCTTCTTACACTGCTCAGACTTGTTGAAATGATTATACAATTTATCAATAACAAATTAAATAATTTCATTTATTTCAAATTAATTTCGGTCCAGAGTAAATTGTTGTTGTTTGAGTATAGCAATATTTGCTTTCATGTATATGCTTCTCTGCAAACTAAATACTAGCCATTTCAACATTCTTGAGAGGTTGTAAAAGTGAAATTAATAATGACATATGATAAAGTCAAAACTACAACTTCTGACCTTGTTACATTTTATGAGTATAGGCTTGAAATTTCACTCTATCTAAAATTTTCATACATGAGATGAAGCCAAAGTGTTTCACATATTTTTTCACTTTGACCGTTTATCTTTACAGAAAGGAGTCCTAGGATTTCGGGTTTACTGGGCTGTGAACACAATCATTCATCAAATGAAGCTAGACAGTAAAGTTTGTAAATGCATGGTTTCTTCAATGCTACTTTGTACATAGTTTGTTCATTGAAATCATGCACGATCCCCTAACTGGTATATTATAGAGGACCATAACGGCCATTACTCTGTAAATTATAGACTTGGTGATTCACACACTCAACTAATACACAGTGAGTGAGGCTACCAACCATTCCCCTTGATTTGCACATTCAGACATTTTTTGCCAAATGCTTTTTCAATGTTATCAGTTTCGTCAAAATTTTTAACTTGTAATTTAAGTTCAGGATTATTGGTTGAAACTATGTTCCAAAATTATTGATTATGTTTAAAATTCAAGAATAAATTTATCTTGACAAGTCGATTTTTGGAGGAGCGAAAAAATTGTACACTTGTCAAGATAAAGTTATCAGCAACTAAGATGGTCTCATCACATCACCTGTCAGACATGCAAATTTCCTTTGTTACGAACATTGAAAAAATCAATACCCTTTCTTTTGCCAACACAGATGCAACTTATTCCCTTAGTTTCCTTGAAAATATTGTGTATGGCTGTCAAAAATCTATGTCGACAAAATTACAAAATTGCTATCTCCGCGGAAAAGGGGTTGATCTTCTTATTATTCACAGTGAGAAATCAGAAAATTATGATTATCAGAACTATGTTGCCAGCATTTTGAAATATGGACCGAGTTGTTCTGTGTACAGAAGAAATTTGCTTCAGTTTAGTGAGTGATCTCCGTGTTTACAGATCATGGAGAATTGTAGGCAGCCTCACTTACTGTGTGATATAATCGCTTTGACTGGACAATTTTGCTTTGCTGTTAGTTAGAACACGGTGACAAAAAGTTGAAGTTTTGAAATTCTAAGGATTGTCGTGAACAGAGGTAGCTACTTGAAATGTAGAATTTTCACATCGATAACTACTGCCGACGAAAGAACGTGTGACATCATCACCAGCACATGATAACAACGTGCAGAACGTTATGGCGTATACGCTCAAGAATCCCAATCTCTACATTGCCCGACCAATCCCCGATTTGTTGTTTTATGGTGTTAGAAGTAGTCGACAAGGTGATGTCAAATAATCTTGTAAGTTCTTTCACTTTCGACGCCTTTGGGTAACGATAATACACCCCAATTCTCAACATTCTTAAGATACGCTCAAAAAGTATTAACATTTACTAAAGGTTTTGTGAGAACTGTGCTTTGCTTGAAGTGGGAACGAATGAACGACTGTAACCAAGGCAGATTTCAGCATCTTATTTACAGGGACCACGTAACGCGACGAAAACGTTCGCTTAAACCCAAATGTTGGAATCCGTTTTTCTATGGTGGAGGGTATCAATCAATCACAGGGTTAACACTTCTGTTTGTTACATCACTGACCCTTTAGAACATTTGACAATGGGCGGGTGTGTCCGCCCAACAACAACAACAAAGTCGAAACTCCGTCAGCAATAAATATAGGAGGCCAACATAAGATGACACAGAAACAGACCATATAATGTACATCATGAAAAGAACCTTAAATTTCTACGAATTCCCCCCCCCCTTCCAAACACAATATACTGTTCGGCATGTATGGTTCAAACAGTAATGATGGAAAGTCTAGAGTTACTTTTGAAACCAGTCTCATCGGAAATATTTTGAGCATAGATTAGTGCCAGTTCAGCGTGAAATGTCTCCCTAGTCTCGCCGGTCGAGTAGGCCACAACAACGAATTGTCCACACAACTTCACCTGAAATCTAGAGTGTAAATTTTTCGATCTGCCTGTCCTGTTTTTTACAAAAGTATCAGAGTAACTCACGTCTTTTATTGGGCCTGACCGTCTTTGGAATCGATCCTGTGCTGTTCTCGGGTACACCAAAAACCCGTCTGAGGACGTAGGCTGATGATCCCGGTCGCTTTGCTTTTCCTCGAGTTGGCCAAGCGTTTGCTACCGAGTTCGCATTTTGACCTTATCAGGGGGTGAGTGCCGGAATGCAAAATTCTCTTTATGTACTACAATGGTCGAATGAAATTCCTGATCGTCATTATTCAAACGGCATGGGATAGCCTTAAGCGTTGGATGAAATTTAGAAATGATTCAAATATGTGATTTAAGTCATTTTCCTATCTGTGGATTGAGTGATCTTAAAACGGGCGAGTTATACACTCCGTCGAATCTTGGACTATGTGTTGCATCATATTAAGCCACCTATTGCGCAGACTCAGCCGATATGTTTGCCCTGAATCTCTAGAATAACATTGAGTCCACGAACCTCAAATAGTTTTTTGTTTGAAATACATCGCCATACAACACGGGCTATTTCAAACCATAGACGACAAGATGTTTCAACGAAATCTTGCAGAGAGGTTTCAGCGTCTAGGGATTTTTGATAACAAAGTGTATGTTTGTAAGTTATGATAATAAAATCACATCCATAAAGGCACACAAAGAAACGTAACTCTTCTTATTGGACGTACTGTGCGCAGACCAATACCGAGTTCTGTAGCAATATGTCGTAGCTCAACGATCTGTTGTGTGTGCTCTCTTGCTATTAATTTAGGTTGTAGCTACGTTTACGGCCAATAAAATTGCATTACCTAAAATCTCCGTTTGGCCTATTTCAGGTGATAGCAGTACTTGATCTGGTGATTTTATATTCCTTCATCAGTTTAACATTTACTAAAGCTTTTGTGAGAATTGCGCTTTGCTTGAAATCTTAGTAAAGAATGAACGACTGTAACCAAGGGAGATTTCAATATTTTATTTACAGGGACCACGCAACGCGACGAAAACGTTCGCTTAAACCCAAATGTTGGAATCCGTTTTTCTATGGTGGAGGGTATCAATCAATCACAGGGTGAACACTTCTGTTATTCACGTCACAGACCCTTTAGAACATTTGACAATGGGCGGGTGTGTCCGCCCAACATCAACAACAACAGAGTCGAAACTCCATCAGCAATAAATATAGGAGGCCAACAAAAGATGACACAGAAACAGACAACACAATGGACATCATGAAAGCAACCTAAATTTCTACGAATCCCCCCTTCTAAACACAATATACTGTTCGGCATGTATGGTTCAAACGAAATTGATGGAAAGTCTGGGGTTACTTATGAAACCAGTCTCATCGGAAATATTTTGAGCATAGATTTGTGCCAGTTCAGCGTGAAATGTCTCCGTAGTCCCACAGGTCGAGTAGGCCAAAGCAATGAATTGTCCACAGATTCACAAAAAAGCTAGAATGTAAATTTTTCGATCCGCCTGTCCTGTTTTTTACAAAAGTATCAGAGTAACACACGTCTTTTATTGGGCCTGACCGTCTTTAGAATCGATTCTGTGCTGTCCTTGGGTACACCAAAAACCCGTCTGAGGACGTAGGCTGATGATCCCGGTCGCTTTGCTTTTCTCGAGTTGGCCAAGCGTTGGCTACTGCGTGCACATTTTGACCTTATCAGGGGGTGAGTGCCGAAATGCAAAATTCTCTTTATGTACTACAATGGTCGAATGAAATTCCTGATCGTCATTATTCTAACAGCGTGGATAGCCTTACGCGTTGGATGAAATTTAGAAATGATTCAAATATGTGATTTTAGTCATGTTCCTATCTGTGGATTGAGTGATCTTAAAACGGGCGAGTTATATACTCCGTCGAATCTTGGACTATGTGTTGCATCATATTAAGCCACCTATTGCACAGACTC
Organism: Ptychodera flava; assembly: GCA_001465055.1. NCBI lineage: Eukaryota > Metazoa > Hemichordata > Enteropneusta > Ptychoderidae > Ptychodera > Ptychodera flava. Next base: position 61,167 of record LD352812.1, read on the forward strand.
AGCCAATATGTTTGCCCTGAATCACTAGTATAACATTGAGTCCACGAACTTCAAATAGTCTTTTGTTTGAAATACATCGCCATACAACACGGGCTATTTCAAACCATAGACGACAAGATGTTTCAACGACATCTTGCACAGAGGTTTCAGCGTCTAGGGATTTTTGATAACAAAGTGTATGTTTGCAAGTTATGATAATAAAATCAACATCCATAAAGGCACACAAAGAAACGTAACTCTTCACATTTGACGTACTGTGCGCAGACCAATACCGAGTTCTGTAGCAATATGTCGTTAGCAACGATCTGTTGTGTGTGCTCTCTTGCTATTAATTTAGGTTGTAGCTACGTTTACGGCCAATAAAATTGCATTACCCAAAATCTCCGTTTGGCCTATTTCAGGTGATAGCAGTACTTGATCTTGTGATTTTATATTCCTTTATCAGTTTAACATTTACTAAAGATTTTGTGAGAATTGCGCTTTGCTTGAAATCTTAGTAAAGAATGAACGACTGTAACCAAGGGAGATTTCAATATTTTATTTACAGGGACCACGCAACGCGACAACAACGTTGGCTTAAACCAAAGTGACGGAATCTGTTTTCCTATGTTATTGGGAATCAATTAATCACAGGTTGAACATTCTGTTCTTCACGTCACAGACCCTTTAGAACATTTGACAATGGGCGGGTGTATCCGCCCAACAGGTAGAGGGTATTAATCAATCACAGGTTGAACACTTCGGTTTTTTACATCACTGACCCTTTAGAACATCTGACAATGGGCGGGTGTGTCCGCCCAACAACAACAACAAAGTCGAAACTCCGTCAGCAATAAATATAGAAGGCCAACAAAAGATGACACAGAAACAGACAACACAATGGATATAATGAAAGCAACCTAAATTTCTACGAATTACCCCCTTCTAAACACAATATATTGTTCGGCACGTATGGTTCAAACAGTAATGATGGGAAAGTCTAGAGTTACTTTTGAAACCAGTCTCATCGGAAATATTTTGAGCATAGATTAGTGCCAGTTCAGCGTGAAATGTCTCCCTAGTCTCGCCGGTCGAGTAGGCCAAAACAACGAATTGTCCACACAACTTCACCTGAAATCTAGAGTGTAAATTTTTCGATCTGCCTGTCCTGTTTTTTACAAAAGTATCAGAGTAACTCACGTCTTTTATTGGGCGGGACCGTCTTTAGAATCGATCCTGTGCTGTTCTCGGGTACACCAAAAACCCGTGTGAGGACGTAGGCTGATGATCCCGGTCGCTTTGCTTTTTTTCGAGTTGGCCAAGCGTTTGCTACCGAGTTCACATTTTGACCTTATCAGGGGGTGAGTGCCGAAATGCAAAATTCTCTTTATGTACTACAATGGTCGAATGAAATTCCTGATCGTCATTATTCTAACAGCATGAATAGCCTTGCGCGTTGGATGAAATTTAGAAATGATTCAAATATGTGATTTAAGTCATTTTCCTATCTGTGGATTGAGTGATCTTAAAACGGGCGAGTTATATACTCCGTCGAATCTTCGACTATGTGTTGCATCATATTAAGCCAACTATTGCGCAGACTCAGCCGATATGTTTGCCCTGAATCACTAGTATAACATTGAGTCCACGAACTTCAAATAGTCTTTTGTTTGAAATACATCGCCATACAACACGGGCTATTTCAAACCATAGACGACAAGATGTTTCAACGACATCTTGCACAGAGGTTTCAGCGTCTAGGGATTTTTGATAACAAAGTGTATGTTTGCAAGTTATGATAATAAAATCAACATCCATAAAGGCACACAAAGAAACGTAACTCTTCACATCTGACGTACTGTGCGCAGACTAATACCGAGTTCTGTAGCAATATGTCGTTAGCAACGATCTGTTGTGTGTGCTCTCTTGCTATTAATTTAGGTTGTAGCTACGTTTACGGCCAATAAAATTGCATTACCCAAAATCTCCGTTTGGCCTATTTCAGGTGATAGCAGTACTTGATCTGGTGATTTTATATTCCTTCATCAGTTTAACATTTATGAAAGCTTTTGTGAGAATTGCGCTTTGCTTGAAATCTTAGTAAAGAATGAACGACTGTAACCAAGGGAGATTTCAATATTTTATTTACAGGGACCACGTAACGCGACGAAAACGTTGGCTTAAACCCAAATGTCGGAATCTGTTTTCCTATGTTAGTGGGAATCAATCAATCACAGGCCGAACATTCTGTTCTTCACGTCACAGACCCTTTAGAACATTTGACAATGGCCGGGTGTGTCCGCCCAACAACAACAACAACAACAACAAACTCGAAACCCCATCAGCAATAAATATAGGAGGCCAACAAAAGATGACACAGAAACAGACAACACAATTGACATCATGAAAGCAACCTAAATTTCTACGAATCCCCCAGCCTTCTAAACACAATATACTGTTCGGCATGTATGGTTCAAAAGGTATTGATGAAAAGTCTGGGGTTACTTCTAAAACCAGTCTCATCGGAAATATTTTGAGTATAGATTTGTGCCAGTTCAGCGTGAAATGTCTCCGTAGTCCCGCCGGTCGAGTAGGCCAAAACAATGAATTGTCCACAGATTCACCAGAAAGCTAGAGTATAAATTTTTCGATCTGCCTGTCCTGTTCTTTACAAAAGTATCAGAGAAACACACGTCTTTTATTGGGCCTGGCCGTCTTTAGAATCGATCCTGTGCTGTCCTCGGGTACACAAAAAACCCGTCTGAGGACGTAGGCTGATGATCCCGGTCGCTTTGCTTTTCTCGAGTTGGCCAAGCGTTGGCTACTGCGTGCACATTTTGACCTTATCAGGGGGTGAATGCCGAAATGCAAAATTCTCTTTATTGACTACAATGGTCGAAAGCAATTGCTGTTCGTAATTATTGTAACAGCATGGATAGCCTTAAGCGTTGGATGAAATTTAGAAATGATTCAAATATGTAATTGAAGTCATTTTCCTAATTGAGGATTGAGTGACCTTGAAACAGGCGAGTTATATACTCCGTCGAATCTTGGACTATGTGTTGCATCATATTAAGCCACCTATTGCGCAGACTCAGCCAATATGTTTGCCCTGAACAACTAGTATAACATTGAGCCCTCGAACCTCAAATAGTTTTTGTTTGAAATACATCGATATACAACACGGGCTATTTCAAACCATAGACGACAAGATGTTTCAACGACATCTTGCAGAGAGGTTTCAGCGTCTAGGGATTTTTGATAACAAAGTGTATGTTTGCAAGTTATGATAATAAAATCAACATCCATAAAGGCACACAAAGAAACGTAACTCTTCTTATTGGACGTACTGTGCGCAGACCAATACCGAGTTCTGTAGCAATATGTCGTAGCTCAACGATCTGTTGTGTGTGCTCTCTTGCTATTAATTTAGGTTGTAGCTACGTTTACGGCCAATAAAATTGCATTACCCAAAATCTCCGTTTGGCCTTTTTCAGGTGATAGCAGTACTTGATATGGTGATTTTATATTCCTTCATCAGTTTAACATTTACTAAAGCTTTTGTGAGAACTGCGCTTTGCTTGAAATCTTAGTAAAGAATGAACGACTGTAACCAAGGGAGATTTCAATATTTTATTTACAGGGACCACGTAACGCGACGAAAACGTTGGCTTAAACCCAAATGTCGGAATCTGTTTTTCTATGTTAGTGGGAATCAATCAATCACAAGGTGAACACTTCTGTTCTTCACGTCACAGACCCTGTAGAACATCTGACAATAGGCGGGTGTGTCCGCCCAACAACAACATCGAAACTCCATCAGCAATAAATATAGGAGGCCAACAAAAGATGGCACAGAAACAGACAACACAATGGACATCATGAAAGCGACCTAAATTTCTACGAATCCCCCCTTCCAAACAAAATATACTGTTCGGCATGCATGGTTCAAACAGTATTGATGGAAAGTCTGGGGTTACTTTTGAAACCAATCTCATCGGAAATATTTTGAGCGTAGATTTGTGCCAGTTCAGCGTGAAATGTCTCCGTAGTCCCGCCGGTCGAGTAGGCCAAAACAATGAATTGTCCACAGATTCACCAGAAATCTAGAGTGTAAATTTTTCGATCCGCCTGTCCTGTTCTTTACAAAAGTATCAGAATAACACACGTCTTTTATTGGGCCTGGCCGTCTTTGGAATAGATCCTGTGCTGTCCTCGGGTACACAAAAAAACCATCTGACACCGTATACTGATGATCCCGGTCGCTTTGCTTTTCTCGAGTTGGCCAAGCGTTGGCTACTGCGTGCACATTTTGACCTTATCAGGGGGTGAGTGCCGAAATGCAAAATTCTCTTTATGTACTACAATGGTCGAAAGCAATTCCTGTTCGTCATTATTGATCTGGTGATTGTATATTCCCTCATCAGTTTAACATTTACTAAAGCTTGTGTGAGAACTGCGCTTTGCTTGAAATCTTAGTAAAGAATGAACGACTGTAACCAAGGGAGATTTCAATATTTTATTTACAGGGACCACGTAACGCGACGAAAACGTTGTCTTAAACCCAAATGTCGGAATCTGTTTTTCTATGTTAGTGGGAATCAATCAATCACAGGGTGGATACTTTAAATTTTTAACGTCACAGACCCTTTAGAACATCTTACAATGGGCTGATGTTTCTGCATGGTAAGGGAGCCGTAGTTATTTACGGCCTGGG
>LD352812.1:79548-91805 GCA_001465055.1 Ptychodera flava
TCTTTTTCAGACAATCATGTTCCCACATTTCGTATTTCCATTCATATGGCTTGTAGCTGTAAGGTTTGATGATTTTTCCCACTTTTACGTTTTTATGTCAATAACAATTTCTTGATCACCCCCCCCCCCCTTGGCATGTTAGATACACAGCGTTCACATTTTCAAATCAACCCACATAAACTGCATTGTTATTGTTGAAAAATACTAAACTCCATTCTTACTGTTAAAAAGAGAATTTTGGTCCGGTCAAGATTCAAAAGTAAAAAACAAACTGCATTTTACGCATACAGGCGTTGTCTTGACAAGCTGAATAGCCGCTCTTCCCGCATGCTTTGTGGAGTAGAACAAGAACTTGACGTTAATATACAACACAAACATTCTCGATCCGGATATACTTGTGGGTTCTTACGTCATTTTGGCATCACAACGCGGTGAAAACAAATGAAGTTCGGATTTTTCATCCAATTTCTGTATCATTGGCTCTTCTCTATCGTCTGAGGATCTCATCACCTCGCTCACGTGCGTTTCACCTACTGACGTCACTCCGCGGTCAACAATAGTGAAATGATCATCAAGAGGTACAGTTGTGGACTTTTAAAGCAGCGTTTTGTGAGCAACAAACAGAAAATGTGCCAATTCGATCCAGTATATGAGAAATTAGAACAACACGATCCGGCTTCCTGTTGCTTCCCACCTTTTTAATGAGTTACATATATTTCCTCAGTGTCGGTCTGTCTACTCGGGGGGTCAAAGGTTACATTTGGTTAGACAACAGGAACTCTCCAATGGTCACTGCATCCGTAAAGCTCAGGTTCAACGTCATTCATTGTTCATGACTTAAAACGACCACAACGTCAGAACGGCATATTCCAACATACACGCAAAGCTCTGCACATTAGTTATGTCACGGTCCCTCCACAAAAGGACCGTGGTTATGTCTGTATACAAAGAGGGCATTATACGGCCAAAAGTCTTGCTTTTATGACCTACCGTGAATTCTCAGGGTAGTACACACCTTGAACTCGAAGGACTTCAAATTTTACTTTAATTTTCCGCAGAGAAACTTGAAAATACCTCCATGCAAAAATCAGGAATAAAATCAAAGATCACCATGAAAAACTTAGCACTAACTTACTGTTTACCGTCGCTTGAAATTCAAAATGGCCGGCATCCCTCTGTTAAACTCCATGTGGAAAAAAAATTCGATTTTCGTGAAATCAACCCAGTCAAATTATTAGTTACTCGATAACATGTAAAATGAGCCCTAACAATTAGCAGAGCAAAAATGTATTGAAAATGTTTGAGAGTCCTAATATCTGTCGCCGAGGCACATTCTCCCTTATATTAACGATATTCAACTCTGCAAAGATAGGCACAATGATAATAGTTTTGTATTTGTTGGTAAGCAAAACAAAAATATATTCATGGGGGTGTTCATTACCAAGGTTGGAACTTTCCTCTTTAATGACCACTCCTGATTTGTAAACCGCTAGATTCTATTCAAATATACAGATTATTAAAAATTTAACAGGAAAATAGTTCATCACGAATGTGGTAACTCGCTTCCACTGAGGTTATCATCAGAAACCACATCCGCGGTCCTCGTTTGTCAGTAACAATTCAACTGGACCTCAAGAAGCGCAAGCACATTTTGCAAGCGGAATGACGTCGTGTGCAGTTAGTTACTGAGGTTTCACAGATAATGACGTAGCTGGCTCTGACGACACACTAAATCCATGCCGGCCGAATTAAATCGAATGTTCTGGGCATACAAGTCGATCGAAATTTGTGGCCTACCAGAGTGGACCAACGTATCAATCACAGTCTTTAATGAACTGGCGAACAATTGGGAACAAAAACGAATTGTTATATTCACGCTATTTTGATAAATTAATTTTCAAACTGACTAATTTTGTCATCATACTCACTGAAATGTGTGCTTTTACCTTATACTCAGCATTGACCAAAAATGCAAGCCATATCTTGAGTAGAGCCGCTAAAAACGGATACCAATTGTAAAGCTGTACATTACACTATATTCGTGTGAAAATGCAACAAAATTTTAATGATAAAACCTTTGTTACTCATTCACAAATAATGGTGCCTATATTATTGATTTACATAGCTCTTTTAACAGCTGTGATGAGGGCGCTGTGAGGATGGTAGATCGAACGTAAACCTTATTACGTTTTCTACATCGAGAGGTCAAGAACACATCACAACTACCACGTTGCCATGGTCGATTTTATCATGCCAGTAGTTTACTATATACGATATGCAAATTAATTATACAAACTAGAAGTATAAAGGTAGTATGCGCCTCGAAAGTAAAAGACTTAAACTTTTGCTCAAAGTTTCCTTAAAAGAATCTTTCAACCATTCACTTTCAAATTCAAGAATAGAAATTGGGGGTCACCATGCAAATTTTGGTACTTCAGAAACAAATTACCAAGATTTACCGATATTTGGATTTCAAAATGGCCGTCATCCCTATGTTTATTCTATGGGGAAATATTAAAAATTTTTCGATTTTCAAAAAACTAAGAAGGTGCAAGTTTTTTCTTATACAAGGGGCTTGAAAATGACTCCCACCACACACACACACTCAAGTGCCACAACGATGACAGTTTTTGAAACTGCCCACAGAAAAATGTTGGTACGACTCATCATGCGTATTGTTTCATGAGCTTGCAATTCTTGATGTTTGTAGGCAAAATCTTATCAAACTATACTTTTTGTTTATGATAACATAAGTAAAAATTTTCCCCTAAATATACCACTAATATAGGACAGTCTTCAATGAAATACTCTGGTGTTACACTCTGGAACCAAATCCCAGAAAGTATAAGATCTTTGAGATCCAAGTCAAAAGTTAAAAAATACTTGAAACGTCACCTCTTGTTTATCTTACAGGTTTCTTTTCTGCCATGTATATTTTATTCTACCACAAAGTTTTATAATTCATGTGCTTACATTGATATAGAATTTATTCCAAATAGCCAGGCTGGATGTTCAACATGGCGCCCTATGGCAAAATGATAAATTTAGCGATTGTGAATGGTAAGGGGGCTGGACTCGATTAGTATGATAATATTTTCTAGTTCCCACCCAATTTACTAATCTTTAATTAATGTGTCTGTATTTTTCTGTTTTTCTTTTCTGTTCTATTGGAAAATAGATATCCTAATCGTTATATAGATGATGTCAATATACAAGTTTTTGGTCAATTATAAAAGACGAACTCTGACGTCATCTAATCAAAATGTCTCAACGTTCCCCCAAAGGGAGTGCGGTCAGTGTTTGTAATCTTTCGATTTTTACGTAAAAGCTTACCGATGTCTGAAAGTTATTTGACATTTTCAACAACGAGCCTGCGACGGCAAATGAAAAGAAATTGCCTGTAGCGATGGATATGATGAATTAAATCACGAGACTCAGTCTGAACTACCCTGGGTCATAAGGAACAGTTGCCGAAGCAATCTGTGGTTTATAGTCTCGAGAAAATCTAGCGAAGGAGAAGCTGACTATACGATTTGTTGATGTCGAAATGTCAAAAACGTGAAACGTCTTCCAGGCGAAATTGCCCTTTTTTGGTAAACGACAAAACCATGAAGTGAGCGGGGGCTTTACAAGCTGTTGATCGCCTTCTTTTGTATGCATTAGCTGTGCTCATTCCTGCTCCTTGATTTCATCACATCAACATTAAACACTGCTCACTCTCGCAGGCAGTCGACTCGTTACCATGGCAGCACATCCGTCGCCACGTGGCGCCTCACTCCGTCAGATTCAGACTTTTGTACGCAGGAATGTCCCATTACGCTTAACCAGGTTAATGCTATGATAGACCCAACCGAAAAAGGCAATCTGTGATGACTGGCTGATTCAATTTACTGACACTTTGCAAAGTCATTTACGATAAATGATGCATTTTTTTGTGTGAGAGTAATGGAATCGCCCTTTCACGCACAAGGCGATATTTTCGGTCCGTTTGCTGGGGGAAAATCAATAATCTGATTGATTTAGTGTTAAATTTACACCAACGAGCTGCATGGTGAGCAGAAGCCGGGCATAAGGGACAAGCATTGAATGAACGTGGCTGCGATGGGCAAGAAAACTATAGTGATCCTAACGAGATCTGGCTGAGCGTTGGCACCTCGAAAGAGTCAGGAAAAAAAGCCAGAATTTTAAACAACTGACACTGTGGTGATACGACGATATGATATTTCGAAGTTTGACGTCACTGTGATTTTATCAAATATCACAGAATATTGAAAAAGAACACGTAATTGCCTTGTGACGACAAGTTTTTCTGGACTGGGATTCGGTCTTGTCAAGGCGCCCCGCAGGATCTTCGACCCTCTCTTCTAAAGCGCCCTCACGTGACTGAATCCTTCAGTCTACACGCAAATCATTATTTGGTAATTTTAAAATATTGTTGAATAAAGTTTTCCAACCAAAGTGCGTGTCACCGTGGTATATGAAGCGGGATTTTTACGCCCTTTTGTTATGCTAATTCACCTGAGGTCGTGACGTATCCCTTTCTTTGAACGCTACTTGAAGTCTTCAAGACTCGCGATGAGTTGGCCAATTCCTGAACATGGAAATGTAAGATGATACTAAAAAAGTATTTTCTTCTAATTGAAACTCTCGCAGAAAAGTAAGTTAAAATTGGTATCGCCATGCCAGATTTCAAGACAAGATAGATAGATTACTATTTATAAAGATAGCCGCCAAAAGACTAGACTATACTACACTAAACTAGATTTTTATAAAAAATTTAACAAATATATACCGTTTCACATCTTCACTGTGTGGTCAACATCCTGACAGCCGATTTACATTTAAAAATAATAACAATAATAATCATAAATGTTGTTTTCTAGAGCGATTTCCATCAATAAGATGTCAAACCGCAAAGATCATAAAAACAAAATGATATTTTAAAAGCACAATAGTAAAAAAGCACCTAAGGTAGCTACATACCTTACGGACACTTTCGGGTTTTTATTTTTTTCTCAGTTATACAAATCGCAAAGCCCAATTAAGTATATATTTTCTAAAAGCCCTGATATTGGGAAATCCGACCGTTCGCAGTACATAGCCATTATTGCATAATAGTCACGTGACAAGCGTTTTTGCTGAACCTTCCAAAAAAGTAAAAATCTGAAAGTGATTATAACGTATGTAGCTACCTTAAATGCAACATGATGAACCCGGAAACAAACAAGATAAGAACAAGTTACACGTACATATTATGATTCGCACATGTATTTATTATGTCTTCATATTTCTGGTGAAATAAAATTCACTTCACGTGTGTTGTGACCTTTAAAATGCCTTCTTTACTCTCTGAGAATAACCGGCGAACCATCACGATCCACATCCACAAGAATTGCGAACTGTTTGTGAAAAAAATCAAGTATTTGGCAAAATGCCAGGAGGCATATTCTTCCAGGGGACGGGATCTTGTCCATGCTCAACCAGGAAGTCGGAAACTCTCTCCATGACCAGCTGAGCGTAACGTTTTATATGCGGCGGAAGAACATCCCTGTAAAGCTGTGCTTTGTCACCGTACTTGCGGTGGTAATTGCCCTCCGTATTCCTCCGCACACATTCCATTCTCTCCTCGTCGACGGTCAAATTCAGGAACTTCACCACCCGCCGTATTTCACGAACAGCGTCCTCTTTGATGTTTTCATAATGAAGTACCAGGATGGGCTTACCAAGTCCAATCCAATTGTTGACGAACTTTTCATAAAAATGCACTTGCCACACCAGCTTGTTAAACCACGCTGTGAACAATATCATAACGACTATTGTCAGTGGAAAGAAGCATGCAAGTGTGCAATTAAGCTACACTCTTTCTCATTCGAGGAAGGTCTTTGAGTTCTTCAATATCGATATGATCATCAAACATTCACCCCGAATACGACAAAAAGTGACTCTCAGAACCAGATAAAGTATAAATGATAACATCATTGGTGTCTTTTCCCATAAATGAGTAGCCCCATTCTAATAAAAATCTCAAAGCCGTGTTAAATTGACCTAGGCATATCAACCTATATGTTATTATGAATCAGGGAAAAGAGGTAATGTCGTCTGCAGGTATAGTAAGTCATATGACGTCAAAACTTGCAATAAATTCTTTAACCGTTGAATCAACTCAATGCAAACCTCAATGTCTGCACGGAATTCATACCCTTGTGCAAACGCACATAACATATCTAGAGTACGGCGCCCGCTGATCGTTGGTATTGGCATCCATGTTCAAGCAGAAGCAAAGCGACATACGGTGATCGCATCACGCTCCAAGTAGTGGTGGCGCTTTCTCAATATGCTTACACCACCACGAAAACATGTCAAAATGTCATAATTAGCCATACTTTTCGATTAGTGACACAGAGAACATTGAATGGTGTGGTAATGTAATGTATAGATGACTCTAAAAATTGCATCGTAATGTTTTGCATATGGATTTGGTGAAAATGACGTAACTTGCCGAACGTGAAAGACACTAAGCCTGGGAAGAGATAAAATTAATTCATGTGCCTTATCATACCCAGACTGAAAAATTCGTCGTTCGAGGGCGCTCTCGGGGGAAGAGTGCGCCCTCGGACTGCGGATATTTCAGTGTCTATCGATATCATGCCGGGGGGAAGTGACTACCAAATAGTTACTTGTAACGGTGACATGAGCTTCATGGAGGGCCATTATTGCTAGGATTGTGAATTTGCATTTTACAGGAAAGATTGTCTGCTATAATCTGAATATCCTTACCCCTGTCATTCTGCAGCTGCCGACTCCATACTGTTAATCCTGTTTGATTAGTAGCCTCGCGATTTCTTTCTGTGATTGCAAGACTGCAAGGATTTCGAATCAATAGAATCGCCGCTTGAGATAGCTCGGGAACTTTGTTTTGGTTGCGAGCAAAACGGATGCAATGCGTTTTAAAAGTCAGTGTAGTACCACTGGTAAAGTTTTCCATCTCGCCGCCGTATCCTGTGGACAAACATAAGGAAATCTGTTGTAAATCATCATCAACAGCAGCTGCAGCAGAACAACCACCACCACCACCACAAACAACAACAACAACAATAACAACAACAATAACAACAGTCGTCATCACCGCCACGATCAATAAATTTGCACATAGGCCAAGAACCCACTTATCAGTAAAGACACCGAATTGTATATTTGAACGGGCAGCTTTCAGTTGTCAGGGAACTCCCTCACTAATGTCGATATCAACATTTGCATACACTTCCGGTCGATACCGCTCAGCGGAACGTAGTCCAGGGGCTTAGTCTGACCAAATTGCCAAAGGGGGTTGAACCTAGAATAAGTAGAAATGGATAATTTACATAATTTAACTCTTTTTATGAAGTAAACGGCAAACGTTACACTAGGGACGGAAAACAAAGAAAGACAAAAATAATCAGTAATTATGCAGTCTATCAGAAATTTCTCATAATATTTTCTCCTTTGTCAATAAGCTATTTTCCTTTCTTTATCATCAAAATCTCTTGTTTAATTAATAATCTACACATTTGTATTGTAAAAAATTCCACCCCCTTTCCGCAGGCTGCGTCCCTGCTGTCAGTATTTCTATTTCTAACGGTATGTTAAGTTGCAGATGTATTGAAGACGGCTCGTTTGGAAAGTTATGAGCCATGTGACTCAATTCTGATCAATAAAGGAGCAAATGACAGACTGATATCAAATGGCTGTGTCTGTGCGCACATTAGCCGTAGCATGAGACAACATAACATATTCATTATTCATTTTCTAGAAATATTCGCATTTAGTCTTCCGTATCGCGCAAACGACGAGTTGTGTGCAAAATGCAATGTTCCTGCTGAAAAATGAAGTCTAGCCCGATTCGATTTAGTAGTTCACCAATAACATTTGACAAAATATATACACAGGCTGTGTTGAACACCCCTGCGGTTTGTTGTATTTAACCCTTTCACCACCATGGTTTGTCCCAAATCCATTGTTTTCTAATGGTAAAGTTGGACCTGTATACAGGGAACTGGGGGTGAAAGGGTTAAACTTGGCATTTCGATGTCATCTACAGAACTGATTAGGAATTCTGTATATTATAGGAAGTGCACTGCATATAGGCCTATTATTCGAATTTTATCTCTAGTCCAGCCTAGCCTCGATAGCGCCAGTCTACACACCATTTACTTTGCACATGATCATTAAACGAACATGTTACATCTTGTATTCCTTCAGTTTCCAGCCCATGCAATGCATTCATGTGCAAATTTGATGACCCAACGTTTACGCTGGGAGAGCGTCTATATTCAAGGTGAACAGAGTTACCGAGATGGTACTTCAGTTATATCTTCGCAAAAATGTTGTTCGGTCTAATTGTCAAAATTGTCGTCTGCGTCGCTAGCTAAGTGTGGGGTGCAAAGTAGACTGCTCATGGTGACAGATATTCGGACTCTCAAACTTTTACATTTCATTTTTGGTCAACCACTTGTGGGGCTCATTTTGAAGCTCAATGAATAAATAAAGTTTTTCACTGGATATTTTTTGCGAAAATCGCAAATGTAATTTTTACCCTCAGAGGTGACATGGGGATGGCGGCCATTTGAATTTCAAGTATCCGAAATATTTGATAATGTGGCTCATGGTAAATTTTGCATAGTGGTCCCTGATTTCATTCTTGATTTGAAAAGGGAATGGTTGAAAATCATCGTATAGGAAGTTTGGACAAAAGTTGAAGTCAATTTCGAGGCGAGTATTGCCTTAAAGCAGTATGCAACTCGAAAGTGAAAAAGTTAAACTTTTGCTCAAACTGTCCTTAATGAAACTTTCAGCCATTCTCCTAGTCAATCAAGAATAAAAATCGGGGTCACCGTGCAAATTTTGGTACCAGAGAAACAAATAACACAAGATTTACCGATATTTCAAAATCAAAATGGCCGTCATCCCTGTGTTAACTCTGTGGTGAAAAAATAAAATTTTCGATTTTCGAAAAACTAAGCTGGTGAAAAGTTTTCTTACACCAAGAGTTTTAAAATGAAACCCCACAAGTGGTATGTCAGAAAAAAATATAAAAGTTTGAGAGTCCGAATATCTGCCCNNCAGTTAATAGTCCTAGATCCCAAACCCCTACCTGGTTTTGAAAGATAATCCATTAATATGGAATTAATACGGAAATTAATTTGGAAATGCAAAGAATTAAATCTTTTACCAAGCCGCCATATGCGAAGTGACTATTATAATTATTAAAAGGAAATGGGACAACTTGACTACCTCTGTCCGTTGCATAGTGTGCGGGTGCGATACAGCAAAGGTCTGGGGTATGCAGTTAGCTTGGCCCCCTGTCCCATTTCTACCGCTGGCTGCGCTGCTCACGAAAAGCACTGCGGCCAGCGGTAGAAATGGGGCAGGGGACTAGACCAGTACTGCAGTATGCAGAAGAATACCTCGCATGAGCAGTGTGTCTGAAATTATCACAAGAAGAGCTCATGAATCAGTCGCTATGTTTTGTGATATGTTTTGCCATGGATCTGACAAACCTTGTGATAGAAAGAAGGAGTGTTTTGTCTTTATCCTGACTTTTGGTATGGTCGTTACTCGGTCATCACAGCATGTTCGCTCAGTTTAGCGGGATTTTATAGAAAAATAGACCGAAAAAAGACTTAATTTAACTGTTGCAAACTGTATCAGATAACTGCACCTTTGTAGGAATATTTAAGACGTCTAAAACAGAAACGAGGTTTATAGCAATGAAACTTAAATAGAGTGATACGAAATCGTTTTTTATCGTTTTTCTTGTCGACAGATTTAACCCTCTCACTACCATGGTTTGGCCCATCGTTATCAATGATGATTATGGACCTGTTTACAGGGAAAAGGGGGTGGACAGGTTAAGTCTACAAAATTGTGTAACTATAAAGCTAATACTCGTTTCGGTTTGCTGTCAGTCGTTCTTCATCTGACGTTGAATACCCTCTTTGTTAGCTCACCTGTTTTCGCTAGCTTTAAGTAGCGGTACTCCGAGCCTGTGAAGAAACCGGTCGCTTGTTGTATCAAGTGACGGGTCCACGTATTTCCTGCACCGGGTGGGCTCGCTAGAGCTACCGTTGGGAACGTACCGGGGGCAGCCAAGCGAACGGAACAGTTTAGCGAGCGGGGTGCTCCACCAGTGGCGCCTGAAAAACAAAGGTCTCTTTTGTAGTTCATTAATTCCAAACATCAGAATAAACCTTGCAATTTTACAGTGAATTTCAAAATAGCTTGGAATTACAACGTGCTTGGGTGATTAGAAAAAACGTTTCTGGCGAAAGAAAACGCCAACAGCATCCATTGCAAACGTTCTCCTTTGATAGATTTTGCAACAAATTAACCCAATGCGACGTCTGCTGTTCTCACTTACAGAACACGTTGAGTATTGTTATGTTATATTTATTTATTAAAGTGTCATGTGTGGTCTTAAACAGCTTGGTTGCCACACCCAGCCCCAAGGGCTTACAAGACACTGAAACAGTAAATAAAGTACATGGATATGAATAGCTCGAAATGTAATTTAAGTATAAAAAGCTTCTTGTCTCATTGAAAATGCATGATAGACATAGGATGCCAATCGGGATGGCATGTCGCTCATTAGAAATTTGAGTTTCTGTTGTACATTAAATGAATCAAATACAGAGCACAAGTTTCTGGCTTAAGAGAACAATTGTTTCCTAATAACATTGTAAAGTGTGCCATCAAAAATAAAATGGAGCTCATCTTCTACTACATTTGGACAAAAATTACATAGTCTTTCCTCTTTAGGCACATTCGTGTAACGCCCAGTTTCAATTTTCAGAGGTAAGATACCAACTCTCAATTGTGCTAAAAGTGATCTTTTTGATCAAGAAATGGGAAATTGTAAATATTTCTCCATTCCATATTCCGTCTTAAACATCAAATATGCACGCAATTTGGGTATTGGCTATAGAAAACACCAATCATTGTACCGACCCGTACAGTGTACCTAGATAAAACCTATCGTTATGTAAATGCACAGAAATGGTTGAGCAAACATCACAGGTTTGGCAATTTTTCATAACCTATACACAACACGATAGACTTACATTTTCATTGGCATGGAATTATACTGATTAATTTTGAAACTTGTCGAATAAATGGAATTTTCAATATTGTTTTGAGAAAATCTCAATGTTCCCTTTCTCCATAGATTTAACACTGGGTATTGGGGATATTATGAATTGCAAATATTGCTGAATTTTAGACAATATGTCACTCTATTATAGACTTTGCAAGGTAACCAGTTTAATTTATTCCTCATTACGAAAAAAGAGTGGTTAAAAGTTTCTTTACAAGAAGTATGAGAAAAAGTTTTAGTCTTTCAGTTTTGGGGCGCGCGCCCATTGCTTTGCTAATCCAATACAAAGCAAGCCATCTCTCAGTTGTGTATCCATGCGTGCTTATTCGAAGAGAATAGGCCGCATTGTATTACCTATATGCCGTAGCCTCCAATCCCCTTTGCTTGCCTTGATTCTTCTTGATATCGTCTGCTTACCGAATGCAAGTCGTTTATTTTTCTTTTAAATTTTAAAGACTTAAACCAATATAATTTGAGATAAAGGCCTGTGCCCTTACTAGTAAATACCCTTGCTTAGACCATCGTTCGAACTTAAGAGTTTACCTGTCACCACCAATGATTAAAGGTATACTGTCACCTGTTCCAATTTTGCCACAGTTACCATGGAAAGAGAAAAATCTAACCAATTAATCACAGATTTTAAGCGGGTGGCCGCTTTAAAAAAAACAGCACCCTCACATGGGCATTTCGAATGCCAAGGAACGCCCTTTGACCATATATGGGCATATTTAGATTACAGGTGACTGTATACCTTTAAGGTTGTAAGCGATTCGAAAGTGAAAGACTTAAACTTTTGCTTAAACTTTCCCAAATGAAACTTTCAATCATTCTCTTAATAAATCAACAACATAAATCGGGGGTCACCGTGCAAAGTTTGGAACTAGCGAAACAAATTACCAAACATTTCACGATATTTGAAGTTCAAAATGGCCGTCATCCCTGTATTAACTCTATGGGGAAAATATTAAATTTTGGATTTTCGAAAAACTAAGACGGTGAAAGTATTTGTGTCTCCAAGAGCTTTAAAATGAACCCCCACAAGTGGTACATCAGAATAGAATTGTAGAAATTTGAGAGTCAGAATATCTGTCCCGAGGCGCGTTCTACCTTAAGGGGTGTTTCATGTACC
>LD352814.1:18672-37267 GCA_001465055.1 Ptychodera flava
TAGCTTTGTAAGGTGTTTTGTGGAGCTTTGGTATCCAATATAAGCTAGGCAACTTATTATGGTCATCCTTTGTTGTAATATTAAAATTATCCATGAATGACTTATGGCTTGCCAAAATTTCAGATTTGTTGAACATTGATTGTCTGTAAGTGGAGTTGGTGGAGGTCTTAGTTACACCAAGTTCGTCTATAAGACATTCAAAATAATACTTCTTACAGACACATACAATGTTATTGGCAGCTTTATCAGCAGAGATGACAACATATTTGTCATGGATATCATTCAAACACTTAACAGCATCAGGATCTTTAAATACAAAATAGGGTCTCCTGCAAACATGTGATCTTAGTCGACCAATACGGCCACGCACTATTTTCCTCACAGATTTGACCCATTCTGACAGTGTGTCCAGCTCTACATCCTCCCTTTTAGCCCATTTCCTGGCATATTCTATATATCCTGGCATATATTATAGTCAAATCTGTATTCAGGTGTATTAGTTCAGCTACATATTTATTCCTGGTGAGACCATTGTAGATACGCTTGGACGATATAGCCTGGATGTATAAGCTCGCGTAAGGGTAAATCACTCTGAAACAATCTTTCAAAATTTCATCTTTGATGCAGAAATTTCTAATATTTTATCTCCTTTGGGCACGAGCACTGCCTTGTTCTGAATTTAAAAATACTAACTTTGATGCTGACAGTGACTGTGTAAGAAATTGTTAATTGAATGCCGTTCTGATTCAAATGCAAAAGATAGAACGTACTGAATAAGCTGCCTTACATGCCCGCTTGCTCTGTCCCCTATGAGCAATTATTTCTCTTGCAACACATTCCTGAGCAATACACATTCGAATCGTCTTCTCTATACATAATTACAGATGATCAGTGGTTATTAAACAGAGCATATTTTCGGAGGAAGTTGTGACATCAAGCTCCCTTAGAAATGTTAAATATGTAGGATGTGCCGTTTTTGTCTATCATGGAAGTGTCAATATTCAGAGCCGCAATGCGACACTTTTATTGAATAAAAAAGCTAAGCGTGAAAATCATTCACTAGAACGGCTAATTATCCACCATGAAAGGTGGCCATTTAATCTGGATCCTTGAACCTATTCTTGCTTCTGTAAAGGTATCATTGTTCGAAAAAATATGTAATTAAGACATTTGACGCCAAACTTGCAACCTTTTTTATAATTAATATAAAAAAAGTTTCAAAAGCTTCTGTCGAGTAGCTTTATGTTTTTGACAGCAGTGACAGTCGTCGTTTATTGTCTAGTGATCACCCGTCTTTTTGCGGTAACTTTGTTCGTATAGCTATAGAAATCCTCACTCAGGGTTCGTTAATTATGTATACGAAATGACGAAACCATTTTTAGAATATCAATTGGTGTACTAGAGATTGTTCTTATTGATCAGAGGAATATCTGCTTGCCATTTGACAAAGGCAGACGCAGAGTGTAACGAGCTTGAGGCAATGGCTATATGGTGGAGATCACTTGTCAAATAACATACCTACTATCACTGGTCTTCATGCATTATGTACGGGCAAATCAGAACAAAGGTAAGCGACAATTCTGTCAATCACTAGTGATTTACTGTACTGACTACCGAGAACAATAAGACTTGCAAGTAGACACCACTGAAACGCGAATTCCTCTCAATGCGTTAATACTCCGGAGGAATTTGAACTCGCAACCGACCAAACAAATTCCTGGGCAGAGAAGTCGATGTAGGTGTAATCTAGAAAATATGTTGAACGACTAACAACTTTATTTACATTTTCGACCGCAATGAATTCACATGGAGTCTTTATTCTAATAAACAAAATGACATCGCTTTTGCGCTCCTTTCATATGACAACATTACCATTGCTATGACACTCTATGTCGATATAAACATCTTGCTTTGCTTTTGAAGTCATTTTTAGATATAAACACTATGCCAACACACATTTCAATCACTTCGACAATCTATGTGCATAGGTTACTATCAAATACGCACTGGCTTGACACTCCTTGTACAAGTACCACATTGCCCGTTGGCTTGGGTTGTACCACATATTTTCGAATGTACTCTAAACGTTTCCCTGAATTTCAGGAAAAAAGATGACCACTTAGTGGGAATTTTACATCGTGGGCGAAGCACTTAACAGCAAATATTGAATTTACATTATTTAATGTTAATTTATCACTTATAGCATACCTGTGTAAACTTGAATAGAATAAAATGGATCAATATTTAATTTAACCTCCATACGTAAGGTACTTAAGTTAAAAATGTTTTCTGCCAGATGCGTGTACTATATTCAAGTAGTTCTTCAAGGCAATGTATAGCATTTGTATGTAGCCTCTGGCTACACAAGAGATATGTATGCTCTGTGGAAGTTTTAAAACATGAATATTTACCTTGCTTCAGCACAAAGTAAGTGTGCTACCTATGGGTAATACCGAACCACAATGTACAATACAGTACCTTGAGGTCATTATTATCTCGTTGTCGATCCAAAATTATATAGCTTGTTGACACAGTAGAAGACATTACCCGGATGTGTGAAAAGGATTATCGATTATTCAAATTTCCAAAGTTAATTATTAATTCAGCTAATTTAAATGTTCTATCTCGTAGGTGCGCCTGTTAGTGTCATATTTGCTATTGCAAAACTGACCACATTTCATCTCATGTAGGAATGTTTCTTTCAGAAAACTGATTGATCTATTGGTATATTTAAGTGGTGTACTACGATATTGAGACATTAACATGCGCTTAGAGTGCAAAAGAATCTATAGAAATACGGATTATGTCGTTGAAGAAGCCCCCACAAAGTAAACGAGGGCGTTAGAAGTAGGTCCACTAGGCAACTGTAGCACAGGCATAGGAATATATAAGTACGTTTTCATGTATTCGCCTATCAGGCAACACATTTTAACTGTCCGTCTCCTCTATATGCAAAGAGAAACGACTCTTTCTGATGAAAGAGGAGAGATTTATTTTAAAGTCGCATCATCAAAATCCCTCGACAATGGGCTATGCCGTTGTTGAA
The DNA here is from genome assembly GCA_001465055.1 of Ptychodera flava. Taxonomy (NCBI): domain Eukaryota; kingdom Metazoa; phylum Hemichordata; class Enteropneusta; family Ptychoderidae; genus Ptychodera; species Ptychodera flava. The sequence continues at coordinate 21,719 of LD352814.1, forward strand.
AATTCTGCAAGTGCCAATATTTATAAATACATCGGTAGACTTTTACAGGAAAAAGATTTAAGCACTTACATTCACTAGAATGATAAAAATGTCAATGTTGAATAGAAATCAATCAAAGTCGCATTCTTTAACATATTTTTGTGTGTTGTTGTTCCTGCAAAGGCACCATAATTTTTAACAATTCATTTGTTATCAGGAGATTTTAAACCCTCCTTAAATTGTTTTTTGAATAATCCTGTTATTGCTCATGCCGATGTGATTCGTCTATCAACCAAGCGTAGCTGGAAACTAAGTTGATAGCCGTTATTTTAGCACTCAGAAAACACTTAAAGAGCACTTAACTTGATGAAAGCTCACTATTTCTATTGTCCATTGCTTGCTCTTCTTATTGCGATAATTACATTTGGATAGCCATAGAAATCCCCTGTAATAGTTCGTTAATAATGTATTGACAAAATTATTATAGCATGTCAATAATCTTAATGGATAGCATTTAAAATACTACAAAACATCCGTCTGATCGATTCGAAGAATGAATGGTTGCTGAAGTAGAAGACAATCATCTAGGCAGGTGCAGAGTGCGATTGGCTGGATTCAATGGCTACAGGGTGAATATCACATGCGTTCGCTAACTAATATACTAGTTATGCTGTGTATTTGCACATTAAGACCCGGCTAATCAGATTTTAAGAATGAGGCAATTCTTTCACTCACTAACGATTTACGACACCCATTTACAAGGCTCGAAAGCCGGTAAGAACACTGGAACCTAATATCCTGCCAATGCATTTCCGCAATGCACTCAATTGACAAAATTGTACGAACAATCGATTGTCTTGATTTCAATAAAGATGCTGATATCGGTATCACCTCGATATTAGCTGTCAGCCCAGAAACATCGCTTGGTGTCGTCGCGCTACGCTTTCATTGTTTTTTTGTTTTATTTAAAGTTTAACACAGTCGATGGAAACAAAATAGTGAGGCTGTAAAATTAATTAATTTGCGGCATAGAGGTATCAGGAAACTCGTCTGTAAATATTAAATTATTAAGGAGCTCCAGGCAAGCGAACGAATGGTGCGGCACCGTCGACCTTCATGCATAAGGACAGACAGGACGAAGAAGAGAAGGCATGAAGCTACAGTAGTGGAACTGTTTGCCATTTCATGCGTAATACGATAGGGAGAAGGACAAAGTGATGTTGCAACTGATGCAGAAAGCTGATTTGAATGATGCCTGGCCAAGGCATTAGCACGTATTCCTTGCTGCTGATACATGATGGCGCATCTTCTCTGATAGCCAGTTTCGTGTAGCTTGGCGTTACGACATCTTTTTTGTAAATTTGATCTTTTTTATCGTGATCACTTTCAGTGCAGCCCACCGTGTGTGTTTGTACTGCAAATTGTGAACATTTCGGTGTCACCTCGAACAAGTCGTACCGTAAAAACAAAAAGTTTTTGCTAGTTGTGATGTGTCAACAATGATAAACGTTTAATGCGTCTTTTCAGTTAAAATGAAAGCAGTGCACGCATGGATATTATACATCTAGAGTTAAACGTCTGCCTTGACGTGAAATACGTTAAAGTATTTCACCCGACCAGGTAACTATGCATACCGGCCCGTACATCATTCACACAGCCCGCTAACTCTTCGGATGTCCCTATTCAAACCAATGTATTGTATTCCACTCATATCTAGTCATGTAATAACTATGGAATTTTGTTTCAAGAACATTATTTTTTGTTCGAATTGGAATAATATTGATGACAGGGGAATAAAACATTTCTAAGGCTAAAATATCTTACGGTCTTGTATGTTTGTTTGTGCATTAAGTTTCCAAACATGACACCATTTCTCCACATAGATTTAAGGTAGTATGCACCTCGAAAGTAAAAGACTTAAACTTTTGCTGTAACTTTCCACAAGGAATCTTTCAATCATTCTCTTTCAAAATCAAGAATAAAAATTGCGGGTCACCGTGCAAATTTTTGGTAATAGAGAAACAAATTACCCAAGATTTACCGATATTAGAAATCCAAAATGGCCACCATCCCTGTTTTAACTCTATAGAGAAAAATAAAAAACTTTGTATTTCGAAAAACTAAGCCGGTGAAAAGTTTTCTTTCACCAAGAGCTTTAAAATGAACCGCCACATGTGGTATATCAGAAGAGAATTGTAAAAGTTTGGCAGTCCGAATGTCTGTCCCCGAGGTGCATTCTACCTTAAACCTGATAGGTATGGCCGATTTGCGGTAAATCGGCAACATTAATCACGCCATTTAAAATCTCTTTATTTACTTTTCGTGTTTTCTCACACACTTATATCGATGCAAATCTGCGGAATGGCAATTACATCAGGTTGAAAACCCCGACACGGGGGCAGTGAATTAAGATTTCTCCTGGTAAGACAGTTACGATTGCGATTGAGGCAAGATAAATTTGTTAGACTAATATAAGTTTCCCACATTTCTCTACAAATACAACACTAAGTTTAATCAAACGGAGGAGACTATTTAGACCTAGCAAAGCCGTTTGCAAACACAGTGAGCATGTACTGACGAAGATATTCCACAATGCCTGCTGTATAGCATAGAGGTACTAGCTCCGCTCCGTGATCGTACTGTAACGATCAACCATGGGAGTAGAGGAGAACACTTTTACCTCAACGTACTAACGTACTCGAGATCGAAAAATAAAACTCCAAGGTTACTACTTATTATTATTATTAGCTTAAAATAACTTTACTGTCGCGGTATCAAACAATGTGCGATGGTCAGATATCAGCGCCACGACCAGTATGATTCCGGAGTGCTAGGCTATTACTACGTCCTAGCCGTAATATAACGAAGCCACTCAGAGTGGACAAACGCGTTTGTAGGCGCCATAGAAGTGCCCGAGACCCTTTTTTATTTTACATAAAATCTTTGATCCTGGCAATATTTGCAGCCAAAGTATTTTTACCGTTATTTGTGTTCGTCAACTATGTTGTGCTCGATTGTGGTCGAGGGTAACATATTGAACGTAACATGTACACAGAGGTGCACAGAGCATCGTATCTATGGTTCATCAGCTAACAGAAATCAACGGTTACTGTGAATGTGCAGTTTAGAGAAACAGGGAACCATGCATTTTCCGTTGTTTCTCTAAACTGCTTATGGAGCCTCTAATCACAATGTTCCTTTCCAAAGAATTTTTAAGGGGTGGTCCATATGGCCGAAACAACCAATTTTGACCAACCAGTTTCAAGAAAACAGGAAAAGATGCCAAAGCGTACGATAGATAGACGAGATAAATATTGACAACAGTAGGATTCCGAGAGGTATGACTTGTTCAACCTATTCAGTGTCTGTGTTATGGGGAATTGAGAAAATTGGAATGAATCATTCAGTTTTGAACTCCCTTTTCTTTCGTTCCCGACAACCAAGTGTCATTTCGTCTCCCCGCCCTTCTTTACTTATACCCTTGGTAACCTTCTTCCGAAACCTGATTAAACCTACTGTTCACAAACTAACTCACCTACTAGCTCACACTATTCCCTTACTTTCTTCCTTCAGCCATCGTCCCCGATTTACCCATTTTGTCCTAATTCACTCACTTACTCACTCATTCATTCACTCATTTTTATCCCTTTAAAATTGTATTGCCTTCAATACAGAGCTGTTATTATGTACCTTCAAGGAAAACACAAAACGTGATGGATCGGACATTGCTGGCATGCCAGTCATGAAAGGGTCACGTGAAGATTGCTGTACATTTTGCCTAAAAACGTTTGGATGTAAGGCTTGGGAGTACGGGAAACCTGGTTTTCCAAATTCTGGTAAATGTTGGCTGAAGCATAGCGTACCACCAGCAAGTGGAACTACGTCTTCGGTAGCTGGCACTGTGCAAGGTATGATAGAATAATAGAATCTCACACCCCCAAGGACCTGGGATCAGATTTCTCACACGAGTTGGGGATATTTTGTCTCACACTCGCCTGCGGCTCGTGTGAGACAAAATATCCCCAACTCGTGTGAGAAATCTGATCCCAGGTCCTTGGGGTGTGAGATTTTTTTTTCTCACATGACCACAAAATGCGTTTAATTCATATTGGACACGTACAATATTATCAAAAATCGTGACACCTCTGTCGTCTGCCGCTGTACTTTGACCTGCTTACTTTGTAGTTCTAGTCGGTGTGTTACTCGTCGTGCCATTGGATAACATTTTGCGCGTGGAACAAAACAGACTGCTTATCATCCAATCAGAGGTGGTGTAATATTTACTGCAGAGTGTGGGACGGTTTCTGAGAGTGTGGGATCGATTTATCCCACACTCTCGATCCCGCACTCCCAGCAGCCAGGAATGTGAGAATACAATTTTAAAATATTACCGAGCTATCTGATTTTCAACTAACGTAATTTTTTCATATGAGTTGCTATATCTATGGTATGCGATATATGCTATATATATATATATATATATATATATATATATATATATATATATATATATATTTTTATATGAGTTGCTATATCTATGGTATGCGATATATGCTATATATATATATATATATATATATATATATATATATATATATATATATATATATATATATAGACAGACCAGCAACAAGCACAATGTCTAACACAAAAATTACACTCAAGACCATGATCGGCAAGCCAGAGCAGGACACGAGAGAAGGTCCCCGCGTTGACGTATACGGATATATGAGAGAATTTGGTCCCACAACCATCTGCACAACGTACCGGCGCCCCGACGACTTGGCCCACGACCCACTGTTGATCACCATTTCTTACTTCTTCTAGTAATACGTGGCAAGAAATAGTCAAATGACAGGACACAATAGACAAAACGAGCGGGTTTTCGCGGTATTTGGCAGGAAAATTGCACGGCTATACATAGGGACGTATTGAGAGATCCTGTGCACGGTCATGGGAGAGACCTAACGGCTAGCTAGAGTAGGCCTACCGGTGCTACGCAAACTTCGTTGTTGTACCTCCTGATTGCCGGGTAGGTCTGAATCCCCTTTCAAATGAGATAACCCCCACATTACAAGAAGACCTATGAAAGGTCCTTCACTTGACTTCATACCTGTACTCGCAATTCTCGTTTGCACCCCCAACGGGGTAAACTTCGTAGTTGAGTTGGATTATCCACAGCCGAGTGTAGCGCGCCATACACCCGGTTCTCTTGACACCGACGTTCATGCAGACAATGGAACAGATGCTTCTTGCTGCAGCGGGCATTGCTCTGCGAGCTGTAGATATCTGTAGCTTGCGATTTTGTCAATTGTACTCCTGTTGGGCCTCTTGAAATGAAAGTTCTCGTCCTTGCTAGCGATGTCGTAGACTAGAGCCCGGTCATTGGTAGTCTGTTGGCATATACGTGTACGCGTACGGGTAAGTGTCTAGCTCCATGGCTCGAGCGAGCCCAAATCAACTGATTCAAGAAAATCATGATCAAATGTGATCTCAATCCAGCGTGTAATTACTGTTCAGTATTCAGCAGATATCCAACTTAGATTAATTGACCTTTTATTGCGTGTTAGATTTGGTAAGTTTGTGTGCTTGTGACAAATCAGCCGCCATATCAGCGGCAATATCACAAATAATCAACCCGTTACCTCATGCGGCATTCTCGGATATGTTGTCAACAAAGCGGGACCCCCTCAGGAGCATGCGCAGCACGACGACCATCATAGTCAGCCATCACTCATTCTTTATGCAAAAGCATTGTGCTATTTCTGAATCTTTGAGAAAATAATCTTAATTTGGCAATCTTAAAATGTAATATTTCTAAATTTCTTTTCATTTCCGCACATTTTTTTGGAATATATCATCTGATGGTATGAAGTGTATTTTTTCCAAATTAAAGAGGCACTCCCACTTGGTAACATTTTTAAAACACATTTTTAACGCCAACGGTCGATATTTGATGTGGCGACTGCGCGCGGATCGCGAGATATCGATAAAAACCTGTTATTTCCCGAGCGTATTTTTCACATCCCGAAGTTTTACGATCGTTTCTGATTATGACCCAAAATCCCTCGAAGCTTTGTTGTTGTGCTGATTGACGATATTCTAGGGAGTTCATAATAAGTTCGAACGACGCAATTTTACTTCCCACTGCGAAGACTTTATATACAGTATTAAGCCTTCACTTCAGGTAAGTTTTTTTTTTAATTTCTCCTTAGTTTTTGTTGTTTTCATTATTCTAAGTCAGTTCTATTATATTTTTGACCAATACCACACAGATATTAGCCACCTATGATGACTACATTTTGTCGTCTGTCACACAGTTATGCGTGGTTCGATACATAGCGCCCGCCGCGTGGTATGCATGCATACCATGTGCATACCGCGTGGCGGACGCTATGTATCAACCGCATGTATCTGTGCTAGTCACCTATGCGAATTCTGGTGTAATCAGCAAACTTTGTTTTCCGTTTTTCTTCGAGTCAGTAAAACTCGGCTTTCCCCCACGGGGCATTACCGATCACCGACGCGAGTGATACTGTGGCGTACAGCAGCGTTAGTGTAGACTCGTACTCCATAGCTTAGTAGACAATGGCCCCAGTGCCGATCGTTCGATGTTCGGAAGCTGAATTCAGGTGGGCCACCGGAATTCAAACATTTGCTTTTTTGAGGACATGTTTTTATCGATATCTTGTGATCCGCGCGCAGTCGCCACGTCAAATATCGACCGTTGGCATTAAAAAATGTGTTTTAAAACTGTTACCAAGTGGGAGTGCCACTTTAATATAATGAGCATGAACCATGTTTTGCAAGATCCGATTACTATTTTCAAAACTCTTGTGACAAGCTCATCATTCTTTTCTGTCCTTCTGAATCAGCTGTCTTTTCTTTTTTTTTAAATTGGAAAATTTGAAAAATTGTACCATTGGATTTTGTTTACTTAATTTGAATATAAATGTACGGGACTGACTAACGCGTATGGTATCATTTTCCAAATATCAATAGTCAAGCAATTACCTTCAAATGATAGGTACAAAGAAGGAAAAACTTTTCAGGCTAATACTCCCAATATCAAACTCAATATAAACTCACTTAACACAGTAAAAGAGATAATGTCTCCTACTAGTTTGGAATACAATACAATACAATACAATACAATACAATACAATACAATACAATACAATACAATACAATACAATACAATACAATACAATACAATACAATACAATACAATACAACACAACACAATACAATACAATACAATACAATACAATACAATACAATACAATACAATACAATACAATACAATACAATACAATAGAATACAATACAACACAATAGAATACAATACAATACAATACAATAGAATACAATACAACACAACACAATACAATACAATACAATACAATACAATACAATACAATACAATACATTACAATACAATACAATACATTTTCATTCATGCTATGCCTGTATTGCAATTCTCCTATTGTTTAGACGGTACTGATATGAACCCGTATTTTAACTAGTGAAAATACGAATTTTATTTTCACTGTAACCGAACTATTTGCAGCTATGCGTAATGCTGACCTTCGACTTGTGACACTCCGAAACGACATTGTGATGATGGTCAAAATTTGTTGTTTGCTGTCAGTTCACGGTCAATTCATTTAGGTACAAGTACGATTGTACCAAAAACATTCAAACGAACGCATTGGAAATTTGTATGTTTTGCCGACACCTGTCAGGATCGTTCACGGCTGGTCCCATACGGTGCAGTGTTTTCATATCGTCTACGCTGCTGAACGTCGGATGATTTAGGTCCAGGCCGACATTGCAACATGATAGAACCGCTATACGAAAAGTTTCCTGTCGGTGACTTACATCGGCGACCGCACTTAAACGACTTTGCTTCATGGTATATTTTGTGAAAAAGACAACACACGAAATATATTGAAAATTATCGGAGAGGCAGCACGCACTTCATTTTTAAACAAATCCCGTCTCTTTTTACCCTTCTCTTTTGCAATATGAAGTATGAGCAAATTATGCAGCAAAAATTGAAATGTAATGTGTAACTGGGTGTCACATAGTTTATCCTCGCATCAAAAGAAGATGACGAATTGAAAATGTAGGCATACTGTCGGACTTATACAGGAAGTATACAGGTGTCCTCGTATATCTATATCTATATCTATACTATATATATATATATATATATATATATATATATATATATATATATATATATATAACACCACTGTTGCATTTTCTAGTAATACTATTCATCTTTCATTATTTCAGATGTCGATAGCCCTTTTCTTATCTGTCCAGCAAACATCGAAACGGACCTAGACCCAGACATGTATACCATTCCAGTAACATGGATACTTCCGAATGCTTCTGATAATTCTGGAACTGTTCGTGTATCGGGAAATGCCGAACCTGGAAGTAACTTTGCCATAGGAGTGACAGCAGTAACTTATAAAGCTGAGGATCCGATGGGAAACACGGCTAGCTGCGAATTTAATGTTACAGTTAGAGGTTTGTTTAACGAGAAAGAGGATATCTATGGCAGTTAAATGTACAACGACGATTCCGTTTTGTTACTAATTGTTGTATTAGCCATTGAAATACACAGCTGCTACGCTGTTACTTATTTTCACTTTCTTAATAATTGCTCCATCTTTGCAGACTCCCAGAAGCCTGTCGTTATATGTCCATCTACTATCGAGACTACAACCTTCTTAGACATGCCTTATATTCGGGTAACATGGGCATTCCCGAAGGCAACGGACAATTCTGGCAACGTCAGTGTGACAGGAAGTCATGAACCTGGAAGCAACTTTACCATCGGTGTCACAACAGTGTCTTACGAAGCCGAGGATCCTTCGGGCAATACCGCCAAATGTTTGTTTTTTGTTATGGTAAAAGGTAGGTCAAACAATGTGACTGGTTTTCTTTGGGTCTAACTTCATGAACGCATTCTTGATTATTTTGCTTTGTTTCAATTTTTTGTTTATTTTAACAAATAACAATGATTTAATTAAGTAATCAAACGCTAACCATAGCATCATTTATTAAGTCAGTCGGCCAGTCAGTCAGTCATACACTCAATCATCTAAACCATGTCACTATTGATCACTGTCATGTATCTCGATCGACCATTACATGCTACAGACGTTTTGTGTAGATTAGGGGCAATGTGACTCGTTCTATACTAAAAAGTCTTTAGTTGGTATTTTAGTATCTGACAGGGCCAAAGACGAAGATTTATTATTTTTGATGTAACAAACGTGAATAATAATGCCATAAATCATCACTACCAACAACCCAAATCACTTTACATAATCCTGAGTTATTAGCACACCTAAACAACTCTGAACAAAATTCTGTTCATGGCGAAACTAGCACGGTCAGTGACAGAGTCTTTTTCCATCTTTTTCAAGATGTTGCAGAAGCGTATGTAAATGAGCAATTTTTCTGATCAAGTTGAGAGAAGATTAAGCCGACTTTATTTTGAAATATAGCCATGAATCGACTGAATTACATTCAGCTGAGATGGTGCATGCAACATACTGGATTTTTCCGCCACCTTTACAGCATCACTATTAAACTTCAAATTTTAGAATTATATATTCAAAAGATGATATTATATAATTGATTGTCTCCTTCATTCATTTTCCTAATTTCACAATTAAATGAAGCTTCTTTAAAGCGGCTAATTGATGATCTGAATGCAACCAGCAAAAACTTGTTATTATCCAAGGTTGGTAGTTATATAATAAATGAGTTATATTTATTTCTCATAAGGTATACATGTAAATGAAATATTGCAAGGTCTGAGTTTATAAATGCCATCTTGAAAAAAAAACGACATTAAGACCAAAATAAACATGGCTTCCGAATTAATTTTTCATGACTGTATTGTGTTTTCATAAAGATAAATATTTGAAGACAGAAATACTAACATCTATATAGACATTTAACCTATTGTGTTTATATGTGTCTGTTTCAAAGGTCATCGAAGGGCTTGGTGAATTATCATATGCGATTTCAAAGCTTACCCTTGTCAACATTTCGGTAAATGAAAGCCGAGATATGGCTCAAGGTGAGTGAATCATCTTTAAAACCCATATGGTGTTACAACCGAACAAAACGATTCAGTTTCAGTATATAATATTGTTGACATTTAGCAAGACTTTACAAGAAATAATAAAATGAAGTATAAAAAGTACTATGTTTATTGTCTTCTTGGATTCCAATCATACATCGAGTATGTTCTAAGTTGTCGGAATTTACAAAACCTGTATACTGGTTATTCTAAACAACAGTCAGTTTTGGCGTGTACAGCCCTGTCACAACCGATAACGTAGTAACTAACCGATAACGTATCAAACCCGATAACGTAGTAAAAATTTACCGATAATGCAGTAAATCAACCGATAACGTAGTAACGAACCGATAATGTAGTAATTTTTTCTAACCGATTTCGTAGTAAAAATTTACCGATAACGTAGTAATTTTTCCTAACCGATAACGTATCAATAAATTTACCGTTAACGTATCAAATTGAAGTATACTGTTTTCGTGATCTTACTCGATATCACGAATCGAATTTCATCAATTTTGGAAATGCGAACCAATTTATAAGTATTCCTGCAGGATGAATTAAAGATACAACACATATGAGAGTGTCTTTATAGACACGCTTTCTAAGTTGGGAGGACTTGGAAAAAGTTTTCAATATGACCGATTATAAAATTTCGTTACTTACAACGTCAGTATATCAAAATGACAATAAGCCTTTACAAAATAATCGCAATCATACCCATCCGTAATTCATAACACTAAGGTCAAAATTCGTAATACACCAGTTATAAACATAGACACAAAACAGAACAGACAGCAAAGCACCGGTACACACTCATGTAACTCTCATTCAGGGACTGAATTACAGGTAAATCTGGACTCATTGCTCAATTGAATTCCTTATAATCACAATTCATTAATTTTGCAAATTACTCCTGTAAGCAAGCCGAGTCAACAGATTTTGTGACAACGTATCGCTTTCTCTTGCCTTTTTATCCTTTCTGTTGTAATTCACGTCGAGTCACATCTTATCACGAAGACATCGCAAAATTATTGAGTAGTCATACATAGTATAGTGCTGATAGAAAAAAAAACGCCTAGACCAAGAAAAATAAAAAGTTTGTTTCTCATCCTCGTGCGTGTCAATTGAGACCCGCCATGTCAACCTTTTTTCTGCTCATGAGGAAATGAAATGAAAAAAAAAAATACGCGACGGTAGTGCATAACACAGTGCTGTATAAAACAGAACTGTAAACAAAATAACTGACACTAACATTCCATTCAGAACTGTACACATATGTCACTGTTATATTATGCTGTCAAAACTGTTCATTGCTGCACTAAAAGTCAAACCACAGAACTGTTGCTATACAAAAATACTAAACAACATTGCTGTGCATTTATCTCTGCGTTCATTCCTATGTCGTTTTCATGTTTTCCGCCCATTCTTGTTGGTTGAAGAGCAAAATAATGAGAAGAAAAAACCGCGTCACCGCATCAGTTTTGAAATATGTCTGGATGAGAAACAAACATATTTGTAACAATTTACGCTAAATGAAAAAAAAATAATATAAGAAAAAAAATTGAGTACGAGACAATGTGATGACAAATCGATCTATAGATCTATCTATCCACCTATCTATTGATCATTTAATCGAATTGATCGATCGATCTATCGATTAATTGATCTATCTTTCTATCAAATTGATAGATCTTTCGTTCTATCGATCGATCTGCCCATCAATTTATCTATCGATCGATTGATCTATCTATCGACCGACTATCTATCAAACATCGATAGATGGTCCTGAGATTATTCAGGGTTTGACAGAAGGTATAGAAGTTAGCGCAATTTCAGGGCTTCAGCGCACCGGAGGAATCTGGAGAATCTACGTCCATGACCTGGCAGACAGATTAATACTTCTACAAAACGGACTAAACTTGAGAGGTAAACACATGCAGTTGTATGACACAAACCCATATAATAGATCAAGAGAAACTTCCATCAAAGTGACTGTAAGCGAAATGCCTCTGTTGGTGCACGATAGTATAATTGCAGAAGGATTACAACATCTAGGATGCAAGTTGCTGAGCAGAGTCATTCGAGAAAAGTGGCGCGTCAACAACCAGCTGACAGAAATATGCAACGGCAATCGATTTGCCTTTGTTGAAAAACTGGCAAAACCACTCCCGCGAGTTTGGTCTTTCGGCTCCTCTCGCGTGAAAATATTTCATCGTGGTCAAGTTTCGCAGTGTCAGAAATGTCTTGAAACTGGACACGGTGCACGAGAGTGTGTGAACCAAATTAGATGCAGAGCGTGCCAAAAAACAGGGCACAGACAAGAAGAATGCATTGTTAACACTGAAACAGAAGATTCCAACTTGACACAAGACAGCAAAACGCGGAGAAAGCCAGGTACAGCTGCCAGCAAAACCAAGACAGAGAACACTTTCCGAGTTTTTGAAAAGTAAGCAAGGTAAAACTCATATGATAAGCGAACAGAAAGTACAAGAGACACCAACACAAAATGTAAATAAGTGTGAAGAAAAGAAAGGAACGTCTTCGAAAAGGAAACTCGAAAGTACATCAACAATTGCTACGACATCCACACATGTATCGGATAATGACTTCGAAGATAGTGATGACAATGCAATATGCTCAGGTAACACAATATCGAATACTACAATAGAGATTGACAAAAATAAGTCAGGAGGAAGAAAAAAAGAGAAAGAAGAGCAAAGATAAGAAAGGAAAGCATTAATTTAACAAAAACTGCCAGCATATAGTGCTGCTTTGTCTTTGTTCACGAGAAGTTATTGTTACTAATGACTGTCTTACACTTGCTAAGTATAAATGTAAGAGGTCTCAGAAACAATCAGAAACGTAAACAAATATATTTAAATGGATTAAGGAGCAAAACGCTGATATAGCGTTACTACAGGAAACATATTGGAATAATGATTTGGTAGAAGACAAGGTTAAAAAAGAATGGAAAGGTCCGATTTATAACTCTTACGGTTCAAATCACAGTAAAGGTGTCAGTATTTTAATTAGCGAAAAACTGGAGCACGCTGTACTACAATGTAAATCAGATGACGACGGTAGAAAACTACTTATCAACGTAGAATGCGAAGACACAACTTACACCATTGTTAATGTATACGTGCCAAATGATATAAAAAAGAAAGAGAAATTTTTCACAACATTAAAATTATGGATAAGAAAGAGAGCAAATAACGAAGGTAACTTAATATTAGGAGGTGACTTTAACCCCTTGACTACCTATGGCGCCGGATATATCCGGCGCCATATTGAATTACCATATACCTTGAGTGCCGGAAATATCCGGCACAGTTAAATAGGTGTATTTGCTTCGTTTTTGTCGCTAAAAATCCCGTAATTTCGGCGTCGGTACGCAGCGCGACTAAGACTGATGTATTCCGATCTGGCCTGAATGTGATTGCGCCCCCGTCCGTCCGAGTATGGCCAAAATCCGGAAGCAAATGTCGTGACCCATGACCTCGACCCTGAAAGGTCAGGCTGATCACAGAAGCGTCGCGCTGATTGTTTACAGTTTTCAGAAGTACGGACGATCGCGAAGATGTTTATGGTTTGTTTTTTTAATGAAATGAAATGTTTATTTATTGAAAACAAATGATTTATATGTAAATATGTTCTATTAACAGCAATATTCGTGAATGAAACTAGAGGAAATACAATTTTTTACTATAAGCCAGTGAAATTTTATAGCAGCCATATTATCAATATGACTGGTCATGTGTTTAGTCAGGTGATATGTTGTTCCCTAAAATGTATATTTAAATATTGTGAATTATTTTTTGATAAATTATAACCATTTTAGATGCATGTTTCTGCAAGGAAGACATAAAGCAGGTGTTTACAAATATAAAATGTGTTGATTTTCAAATACAGAATCATGTCAGATGCTGATGTTTGTGGTTCATTTATTCTGCCTTTTGTGAGAAAAATCTCAAATAGGTACATGATAACATCTATAAATAAAGTAAAGGGTAGTTATTATTACATATATGTAAAGACAATGCCATGAAAATTTCATATGTATTCAAATTTGCGTCATTTTATGGATTCAAAACACGTCCTGATGCTGCAAATATTCATATTCTTTGCCAACTCTGGTCACATGATGTGTCATGTGATCAGACACGTGACCTGGAAATACAAAACTTATGTATGAAAAAGTGGGAAATTTCATGCTGATTCAGAAAATATATGGTTTATTGGTACTTACTTAATTTTTACTCTAAGCAGTGTTCATGCAATGACCACACCTAAGATTTTATCAATATTTCCATAAGGGCCCTGGTATATAGGAATGCATTGGCCTTGGTAGTCAAACAATTCTAAATCCATAAATAGATAAACTTGGAACAAAGTCCCATATTTTTAAACCAGCAAAATTATCTGTTTTAATCAAAAGTTTAAAACTCGTGGATATTTGGCGAGAAGCCAATCCGTACAAAAAGCAATTCACCTGGCGTCAGTTGTCAATAGACATTGCCAGCCGACTTGACTACTGGCTCATTTCCCAACATCTTCTTTCAAATATCAAATATCGGTAACGTGTCACTGACGTGTGCTTGTCGGAACGCAATGCACAGGTCATGCAGGTCGCAGTTGACCTCGCAGGGGTTTTTTTTGGTACGTCATTGTCGGCATGTGTTCGGCTAGCTTTCGGAGTGACTCGGTACAGTCACGCAGTTGTATTTGCATGACAAGCCTATGTCAACCTCGCGGAGATTGCACGAAGAACGTAAATGTTCGGGCGATAAACAGCCAAGTATCAAGAAATTCTTCAGTGGTTTCTCTGATAAACAGGCCAAACAAACTTGGTGAAAAATCTGCCGATGACCCTGCCGACACTTATGCAGAGTGTCAGTGCAAGTCCTTCATGCACTCCTGAAATCGCAACCAAAACAACTGAGTCGAGTTCCCACGCGGCCGTGCAATGCCAGCCGTGTTCCAGTATTATCGAAACGACTGAATGCGAACCGTGTTCAAGTGAAACTGTTGAAACAACCGAAAATTTTGCTATTAGTGATGTCAATTCATCAGGTCGTGAATCAAAAAACAATGTACAGTACGTGTTATCTCAGAGTGACGGTGAGAAAGAAATCCTAGGTGTGTTTAGCAATGTATTTGATGGCAACGGTGAGCTAAAAATCGGACTTCATTATTTCTATTTATGCAGCAAAAGCTGCTGTTCTTCGATTCCGACGTACGACAAATATGGGGACAATTCTACAAGTAAATGTAAAGTTTCTCACGCGTGGCTATTGAACAGAAAATTCGGCTTTGACGAAGTTACCGATTTACGGTGGCCAACAAAAAAAAACGAGACTATACAAATAATAAATGTTAAATGTTCGTGGATAGAGGGACTGTGTTCGTTGAAATTTTCGACGACGATAAATCCACACATAGTCCTTTTGCAAATTACG
>LD352818.1:21217-46834 GCA_001465055.1 Ptychodera flava
ACATTTTGGTTTTTTGGGGATCTGAAAAGGCCGAATTTGGGATATTTCACCATGA
Organism: Ptychodera flava; assembly: GCA_001465055.1. NCBI lineage: Eukaryota > Metazoa > Hemichordata > Enteropneusta > Ptychoderidae > Ptychodera > Ptychodera flava. Next base: position 21,273 of record LD352818.1, read on the forward strand.
AAATTATAACCATCACCTCACATAGCCGATTGTCATTTGAACAAAGCAATCTGAAAGTTAAATATACTGTCAGCATAACTGTGTCTTAAAATTTTTGAAGACGACTTAGGTTTTTTGACAATCACCAGTCATGGTTTTGAATCATGTTTTGTTCATTACTTAGTTTATTTAAACTACGAAAATTAAAATCCTTAAATATGTTTGGAAAAATCTGAGACACAGTTTGGAGACCATCTGTACGACTTTCACCTGTGAAAATTTGGTAGACTACCTGTCATCCCTTGTCGACTTACACTATTTAGACGTTGACTTACACTATTTAGACCAAGAGAATCGTTCTAAAATGGCAAGAAAAGAAAATGGAAAAATACAAGTTGTTTGTTTGCATTCCTTTGTTCGCATAATTTTCAAGAGCGAATCATTTTTTTTCGGCATATCTGATGATACTATACTGAAAACTGACCACCTTCAAAGGCCATGTCCTTAGGAAGAAATGGCATGGAAAGGATAGTTTTTTTGAGTTTTGGAGGAAAATACTCATACTAACCTATCACGCTACCTTAAGATGATTTTGAGTTGTCAGTTCACACACTCTTATGTTCAAAATTATTCCGCCAGGTATCGGCTGTTAACAATTATGATGACAAAAATCCCACTATTTGCTCCATTGAACTTGAAATTCACAATATTGTTTTTTCTGAACTTTATTTCTACTATAGAGAGTCAAAATACTTCCACTCATAAAAACCAATAGCAACCAGTAACAGAACCCGATTTGAACACTGCCTGAACACGAATGGGCCTGGGCAGCGTTTCCATTACAATTTCAAAACTTGCGTACGATTTTACGCAACTGAGTTTTTATTTGCGTAAAATGTATTCGAAATGCGCACGGTAGGAATCAGTATCTGAAGTGAGCTGGGCAGTCTTTTCTGTAGAACTTGGGGGTTTCCCGTAATGCGCATGCTCTATTAACAAAAAACAACAACCTGGGGGCTTCAAGGTGTAGCTGAACGTTTGCCATGCCGTGATGCATGTCCCGTATATGATCGTTGAGCAGCCCAATGAGATCATGTTCAAAGAAAATACCTTCTGACTACGAAATTAGTGTTTTCAAAGGGCCAACAAAAAGCAGATACTGTTCAAAGTCCAGCTGGACCTCTCAAGAATGCAACCAGACAGAGTCTAAATGGTTACCCGTAAACCACTTTCCAAATAACATGCGACGTAATGACCATTAACTGTATTGTGTTATCAACAACGTAGAATCATTCGATTCTCGAATTTTTTGCATCTGTAGTGCCATTGTCTGTACAGAACTGATTAACATGACGTTTTGTGATGATGAAATACAATGTTGCATAAAGTGCTGCGGTCTGCTAAAGTCTAAAATGTTGCAATATCATGATAAATGTCACTTGCAAGCAGGTGCATATGTTCTATTTTTGTCCTGCATTGAACCACATTCAGGCAATGTAGTGCGGGCCAAGTACGTCGTCTTCAAAAATTTCTGACGTAAGTGGTGGTCCATTTGGACCACCAACATTTGAATTTGGTGGTTCAAAATGAAAAAGTGGTGGTCTTTGGACGCAAGACCACCGTTAATTTCGAGCCCTGGTTATGCTATAGGGTAATTAAGTATGTGTACAGTCACATCAAATTTGGTTTAATATTTCTTGAGATATAGCCCTATGGCAAAAAAGTCATAAAATATGCAAATGAGCAATTAATTAATAAGCCACACCCACCAAAATCTAATCAGATCTAAGTCTCATCATGATAATACCAAATACCAAATTGCATGACATTGGACCTAAGGGTTCTTAAGTTATGAGTGGAACAAAATCTGTCTACGGACGGACGGACGGACGGACGGACAGACGGACACACATACAGACATTGTGGCGACAAAGGACACCTTTGGTGCTTCGCACCATGGTGTCCAAAAATGATGATACATGTAAAGTGATGGCAAAGCTTTGTGCATAATTTGCATGTCATCAGCTGACACAGAATAAGCCAATAATATTACAGAAACTTTCTCTCATGTCTACTCTTTTGAATGCTACTAGCTTGAAGATCAATGCAAAAAGAGTTGAATTTATGTTTTTGAGATAGTGCATCAAAAATTTCCTCATACACTCACATACAAGAGCCAATGTTGCAACTGATATGAAAATCTTAACTTGAAAGTTATAAAGTATATGAATGAAATCAGTTATGAAATGAAAGTCATCTGTAGTGTTCAGTGCAGTTATCAGTGTAATATGACCTACAAATTAGAAGTTAGGGAATCTCTGATACTAGAAATAACGATAAGCTACAAAAACCTTTGAATCATAAAAACAAAGTAAACTTTTGTGTTGACATTAGGAGGACCCCTAAGACAATATTGAATTACCATACCTCAAGTTTTGTGAAGAAGTCTGCATCTAACATTGAAATTTCATCAACGATGAGATGTTTACACTTTCTCCATTGCCTTGCTCTGGCTGGTCTAGATGCCAACTCAATGCACTGTTCAAGGGGCTGGTTTCCAGACCCCATCCCTGCAAGAACCATATAAACAAAAGATTACGCCATCATTGTGAGTGAGGGCTCTCTTGCATAGTCAATAACAGATGCAAGGAAAAGCATTGTTGAAAAAGTATTCATGAAGGTGTGAGATGTTTATACATGGGAAAAGCTAATCACTCTCTGGGTAAATATGAACACACAGATGTGATAAAAATATCACAAAACTTAATGATAAAGGAAACGAAATATAAAACCCTGGTTGATCCTTATTTTGAGACTCTACTTTCAGAGATAGTACAGATGCTCTTTGTGATGAAGGCCTACCTGCAAACTGATGAAGGGTAATTCCATTGATATGACACGCAGCAACACCAGTGCTAGCCGTAGCAAAGGTCGCATCAGGGGGTAGAGCCCCTATGATTCTCTTCAAAAGGAAAGATTTACCAGTGCCTGCACTTCCCGTGAAGAACACATTCTGTCCATCCAGCACAGCTTTCAAGACTTCACACTGTTCTTGGGATAGTCTCATGGGGACGGAAGACACTGATAGCCTCTTTTTCGGTGCAGATTCAATCTGTGTGAAGATGTGATCATAGCTTTCAAGATGAGAGAAGATATCTCATGACTGGAAATTTCCATCTTACAATGTATTGGACAATTTATGATCACAGTGTTCTCATAGATCACAGATGCCTTCCTATGGCCAAGCCATTCTTACAGTAGACCTCTAGTGCTTTTAGTATATCATTGTACTTGTACAGATTAAAGTAACTTCAATGTCAATGAATTCCTGTTGTTTTTTAGGAACTGAAGGATAATGACCCTGTTACACAGCTCCTGTAGAAACACTGAATAGCTGTCAACTATGGCAGTAAAACAAAAACTGTTATGACTCACTTAAGCCACAGACAAGGAGAAAAACTTGTCTCTGCTTAAGCATTTGGCAAGTTTCCAAGCAGAAAGCCTATACAGATATACTGGGAAGACGGCTTTATGATATCTCATTATTTTTTCGTCATTGTCAGACTCACCTTATTAGTTTCATCACTCATTTCAATTCGACCTCTCTTCAGACCTTTCCTCTTACTGGCAGCACTTGGTGTAGTTTCTGTACCTTTGGCATCAGCTTGCTGATTTCTGATGTTACTGACGGTGTTGAAGTCCTTCTGAGTGAGTGGACTGATATTATCAAATGTTCTCGGCAGTTCTGATCTCATTCTCTGTCTCTCGCTAAGCGTTCCAGCGCTTTTATTTATCTCTAACTTTGTAACTAGACATTTTAAAAAGCGAATTAGCTGATCAGGTGGGCAGTTTGCTAACATGATTTGAACTTTGTGATCAGGCAAGTGAAGTGTTGCTTTGCCATCTTTCACAAAACGTTTATGCAGCTTCATTTCCTGGATTCTGTACTTCGCGCTGACTTTTCCCAGTTCCATTTTGAGTATGATGTCCCTGAATTCATTGCGTCCCAGGATAATTTTTGAATTTCGATGAACGGTTCTTTTCGATACAGTTCCCACACCGGTTAATATTTCCAAGGTGATGGTGCATTGCAATTCACTCATATCCATGATGACTGATGTAAGTGCCCAAACTGAAATAAAAGGGTGAAAAATGGTAAAATAAATGTAACAAAACAAATTATGGGTTTTTTCAATAGTTGAGAATACAACACACACATTACTGTGAGCACAAAGTAAAATAACAATGTGTTGACTGAACAAAGTTGGATGAGGCAACAGAATATATCCAAATATTCAGTATTGAGGCTCGGATGTTTTCCGCTTCTGCAAATTCCTTGGCATTGCCAAAACTGTAAAAAAAATGCAACAATGTACCCCTTCCCAGCCCATGATGGACTCATGCAAACTTTGCACTCCATAATGAAGAATCCGTCAGACTCAACTTTTTGTATCCAAATTGTTTATGTTGAGTGTGCAGTGACTACCGAGAGGCTGGGTGATTTCACCTGTTACCATCAGGCTTGTAGCCTGGACCGTACACTTCATTTTTGGCCTTCGCAGAAAGCGAAATGTAGGGTCTAGCTTGGTGCAAATCTGCAGTTTTCTATGGTTAACATTAGCAATTGTATAGAGGGAAATTTGAGTGAAAGCAATAAGCTACTGTTCTGATGGGGCTGGAATATTTTAGCCCAGACCCTATTTCTTCGCTTTAGCCTCCGACCACACTCCGGGGTGTGGTGAGGCACGGGGGGCAAAAGCGAAGAAATAGGTAGGGTCTAGGCTAGGAACAGTTGGCCCAGTTGAGCCATGTGAAAGTACCCCTGCCATAGCATAGATATTGCTTCCGGGAAGACCTACCGTCGTTTCAGTACCGTAGGTATTCCAAATCGAGATTACCGAACACATAATGTACAATCGAGATGCGCACTCCCCTTCATTATAGATCTCGCATGGAACTGCTAAAATACCGCATTACACTTATTGTAACCAGTACAGTACAGTACAGTACAGTACAGTACAGTACAGTACAGTACAGTACACGAACAATGAATTTGACGATTTAAATGTCCACGCTGAGGAATTGGGTCAGGAAAATAATCGGGAGGGACGGCGACAGTCTCGCACAACAGGGAAGGAAAAGCGTTCGTGACAAAACGAGTTTACTGAGAAACACTTTAGACTTACCGTTTTCCTTTTGCAAGACAACAAAATAATACTCCGCAAACCAAAATGCGAAACCCCAAACCCTTTGTTGGCTTTTAAAAACTGGAGCGCCTTTTCAATGTCCTCTGACAAGCCAGTAGGAATCGCCGTAGTAAATTTAGTGGAAATGACTAAGCCAATGACAATAGAGCTTATATAACAAACGTCTGCTTGTACTTTGCGCTTGCGGGGATATACTTCCGGGTCAACGTGGAAATGAAAACACAAGCGGCTCGAATGTTGTCCAGGGGACACTTCGTTGTTGTCTGAAACAGGATGCAAACTACGGCTTCCCTCTTCGGTTAGCGGCGCGAAAGTAATATGCGAAAATGACGTCTTTTGGATGGAAAAGGAAAATAGGTGACAGTGTGAAAAAGACAGCGCTCACAAAGTTCCAAGACGTCACTGGTGTGGTCGACGGAGATGATTCGGATGAAGAACTGTATGCGACGGGCGAAATAGACTGGGTAGAGTTATCACGGATTAAAAAGAAATCGAAAGTAATGCAGCTAGAGGACAACGAAGCAAAAAGCAACAGATTAAAAATCGAGGGCGAAACACTTGCAGAATCAGAAAGGTAAAAGAGAAAGAAGATATCAACAAAACAATATATTTTTGACTTATCATGGAGAGAGAGAAAAAAGGAGATTTTTACAGCTCCATGCATTTCTGTTAAGTTTTCAATGATGTGCTTAACATTTTATTTACCGTACCTCCCACTTATTTGGTCCTTTTCCAATCGGGATGAACTTCTGTGTTGTGGGGGCCAAGTTAAGTCAGAATAAAACCCGCATGTGTCTGGTCATGGTGCAACAATCATTTATGTCATTATTATATCATGTTGATACCTTTGAAGTAGGATAATCTGCAACCATAATTACACATTTATAAAACAATGCTGGTCTGATGCTTTCATCCAAGCCAATTTCAGCCGAAAGGACGGCACCATCACGGTGATGTTTGTCTTTTCTGGGATTTTGACTCGTAATTACATCTATGTGATGACTGACATGTGATATGTCTGCCATACAATCGTTTATGTTTCTCTTAAAGATTCTGGGAAGCTATCAAGAAATGGGATGAAGCCATTGAACTGACCCCATCAAAGGCTAAATTATATGAAATGAAGGCACAGGTAAATTAACAAATCTACTAGTAGACTGCTTAGGTGTCAACTTGTGAAAAAAATGAGATGTAATACAATCATGAATGTGACTGCAAGAATGGCCTTCTCTCACGTTTTGGTGAGAGATATCTCTAAATGTTGAAAAGCATATTTAGATCAATGGTTGTCGAGATGTATCATGTGCAAGCTGTTCAAATCATAGAATAGTACAGTAAGATGGTTGTAGAGAGCATCGTAATTCTGTTGTTTTAGTGCTTTTTAGTTAGTGTCTTTGTAGGAGAGTTCAAATAGTATTGTCAACAGCTGTGTTGTTTATTTTCACATTTCATACTTCGAATGACATCTCAGTGACTGGAGGACAGTAAAAAACTGTGACAAACAAATTATGTACAAGACTGGCTCTAGTTGCTGTGCTTTTCTTGGCCGTACGCAGCAGGCCACCAGTTTACACCACAATCTACGCGGCAGTCTGCAAGAACATATTGCTTAAATTTCCTCTGTTCTGATATTTATATGCTAATTAATAGTCTATGTACCAACTTAACAGCTAAAAGTTACCGGTAAAACTTAAAATGTCACAAGCCATCAAGCATAATACATTTAATAAATTTGTATATAGATCAAGGAAGCAGTACAATTGCATAGTATGCACATCTACACCATTACATATCATTTGCCCATGTAATGTCGGTTTTCCATTCATGAAAGGCTCTGATGGAGGTAGCTGAGGTCTATCCGGCTGTGAAGACTGCGGAGAAGGCTGTGCAATTGGATCCTAAGTGGTGGGTAGCCCATCAAACATTGGGAAGGACACTGCTCGGCCTTGGAGAAATACGACTGGTAAGTCATGACATGCCAGGTCGGCATGTTGCAACCAATGTGTTGCATAGTGGCTCAAGACTTAAGCAGATAGTCATAGATCATGAACATTTGTGACAAAAACTGTGCCACATATTTGTGCACCTAAAGAATGCTGAGGCCAATCTTCACTGTAAAAACAATCAAGTTTTCTTAGGGGGCCTCATAAGCTTTATGTAGCAACTTTAGATCACCTAGGATTATGGTGATTTGTGTAATTTTCAGTGTGAGCCCAGTGCTCTCCGGTCTTGACCAATAATCTACACCCTGGGTGTGGTGAATCCTGGTTGGGGTTAGAAGGTGATGGTGATTAAATTTTAAGCATCTCCTATTGGTGAAATTCACCTTGAAATAGCAGTCCTCACCCTTTCCCTACCATGGTTTGGCCCAAATCCATTGATGGTGAGTGTGGACCTACTTACAGGAAGTTGGGTAAACCACAGTCCCTCCATAGAGGGACTGTGAGTCAGATGAATTGTACTTTGTACTGTGCTCCAAGAAGGTGTGAAATATTCCTGTCAAAATAGAGAAAATATCTTCACAAACCAAAATTGTGTTTGATGCTGGTATTGACTGGAGATGTATATACAAATAAAAGTGCTTGCAATTAGAAGATCAAACAGAGGAAATTTAACTATATTTTGATAATTTGCAAGCAACTTATTTGTCATACAAAGATGGGCTAGGGGATGTGTTGATGGAGTGTATATTTGGTTTTTCAAAGTCTAGAACAAGAATAATTAAGATGTCCAAAATGGCCAAAGTTAGTTCTTGGCATGCAAGACCAACTCTCAGGTTGTCGTACTAAAATGTTCAGAACAATTCCATCATTTTGCCTGCATTAATATTTAAATCTGTGATAAAATATAACAATCTCAAAATTTCCAATTAGTTATTATGTTAGTTATTTTTATGGCACCACACCTGTGTCTACTATTGTGTTTATTTTGGTCATTCCTAGGCTATTGCTAGTTTTTGCAAAGCGTTACATCTGAACCCCACCGAAATGGAACTGTGGCAGGATGACCTGGCGTGGGCCGTGGATCTCCATAAACAGAAGAAATGGAAAGAGAAGGAAAAGCAGGAAGCTGAATCAGAGAAAGAGAACGTTGGTGCAGTCAAAGACACTGTCATTATCAAACCAAAAGGTCGAGTCAAAGCAAGGTGACAACATTGAATATGACCTTCTCAAGACTACAGCAGTGTGATTCTAGGTTGTTGTGTCATCAGAACCAGCAACGGAACAAAAGTATTTCAAATTCAACAACGTACGGTGTCAGATCATATGAACAATAATCTCCAAATTATGGGCAAAGTAACTGTAACTTGTGAACAGTTTATCCATGTTTTTGTGATGCTGCATCTGTTGGCTACAGTTTCTGGTCTACTTCGCTGCAGCATATCGAAATACCCAGGACTCACCTTGTCAACATTGACTGTATATGACAGTGTTCGAAATAACACCTGTCCGGCAGTCCGAGACTGATTGTTTTTCTGCAGGACTTGTAAAATAAAAAAGTTACCAGTCCGGCGGACAGGTTGACTTTAGCGTGGGGAGTCTTCTTTAAAACTATGTCTGCTATTTTTTCTCCGGGTCTCATTCAAATTTTATGGCAAGACAGTTTTCTTTCCCGTAAATTCATCCTACTCAACAGCACATAACAAAAATACTTAGGCACATAAAAGTAATCGCAGTGTCAGGACTGGTAAGGTTTTGGCTGGACAGGCAACTTTTTGAAGTTACCAGTCCTGGTGACTGGTTGATATTTTCCACAAATTTCGAACACTGTATATGACATGTGTGGGCCATTCATTGTTAGTGTTGATATTGGAATACAAAACAGGACTTGAATTAATTCAGTTGTCAACAATGACAATGCACATCACATACTGACATACCGCATGGATAAAACAAAATACTGGGTAATGCAAAATGCTGTTGGAAGTAGGCCAAGAAACTGTAGTTCGAGCTACTTTAGCTTTAAGGTTACTGCAACACCATTATTTATACTCTGTTGAAAACATTCAGACAGAAATAGAACTATACAAACAAAGAAACCATAGTCTGAGTATGAATCATGAACTTAAAGTTTTTATGGTTTGACAGTGTGGCTTTTTATCAGTCAAATTTGGCAAAATATGTCAATTTTTATGATGGACTTGAACCACTGTAGTTGAGTTGACGCAGGAGTATGTATTCTCTTGGAAGGGAAAGAATGATTTTGCAATCAGAATATAGAAAATATTCAATGCACCAAATTGCAAAGATATATTTTACATGCAAGAGCAAAATAAAGATGGAGATTGTGTGTGCGATTGAAAGACTACATGTAGCTTTACTGTTTTCTGTGAAGTAATCAAGAAATCAAAGTAAAGCGGCATGCCTCTGTGAGGGCGCTATTTACCCACTCGATTTCAAAGTTATCGGCATGTTTTGCATACTCATTACACGAGATAATCTTCGCCAGTCGTAAAAAGTTCCGGTACTATAGTAATTGAAGCAAAGCCACAGTTTAATTTATAATGAAGTAGTGTGTTATATTCATGTTTAGTTATGCGATATCAACGAAAATAAAAAAATGTAAATACACAAACTTGGTATGTCTTTTTAAAGTAGAACTCGATAACGTTGTGGCATTCATGTCGATTGCACTTATAATGATTTATTTCTCTGCTAATGGTGCACAGGAAACCTGAGAGGACAGACATTACAAACGTTATTTTCTACAGTGGAGTTAACACCGACACAAACGGAATGTTATTTGATATTAAATTAATTGCATGAATGAATGTTCAAAGATGAGTATTATGCTAAATTATTAACGTGTAACACGCCACGCGTTCAGGGCAGACGGGATTAAGTATAGGATAAAGCCCGAGTACGAGGGTTTTATCCGACTTAAAAACTATCGCCCCTAACTGATATATTTTCGTTTTCAATGTGTTTACGTCAACCGTCCCCTTTGTCAATGTAACATGTTTAGGATATGAATTAAAACTTTTATTTGTCAAATAGCCTTCCAATGTAATGGAACAGCCTATAAATGCCCTAGGGCACATTATATAAATGCCCTAGGGTACAGCAGATTTTGTGTTGCAGCTGGTTTCCGCTGTGTTACCAAATTTGAATATTAAAACGTAGCAGATGTCTAAAAATATGACATGTTCACTTTTGATTGGACAGTACTTTACTACGGCGCTGTCATTCGTTTCTGGAATGTGGTGACCAAGGCTTTACGAGTAGATAAAACACCCTGAATTGAGCACTCTGATTGGTCAATCAACAGTAGATAGTTTTTAATTACTAATTATAACACATGAACGCACCAAGTACTGCATCTACAACATGCAGTAAACATTGTGGCGTACGTCTGCCCTGGCCTCCCTAGTAACATTGTTTCTCAGGCCAAGACTCCGTGTAATAACATCGGTGTAAAACCCCCAAGATTTATCACCCCCGGTGTCGGAGGCACGCTCTACTGCGAATTCCAGAGTGCAAAGGTTACAGATCAGATTTATATTCATGTTGTGCCTCGTGAAATGGTCACGCAGTTGTGACAGTCAGACCACAAAGCGACCACAGACGTGAAAACATCATTGCCGTGCAGTCCCCAATTCAGCAATAACCATGGCTGTAGTTATGGCGAGTTTGCAGTGGTTACCAATCAAAGTTTACGGCGACCCACCTTCACCCAGGTAAGGCTCTGCTCTGTGAAGTTTATCGTCTTGAAGAATCTCAATTTCAGATTTCGTTGTCAAAACAAAACTCGTTGATGTGGCAACTGCCATGTACTATGGCCAGTGCATATACCAACTTCTTGTAGATACATAGCGGTTAAAATGTACACAGACATATCGATTATAATAGGGGCTCCAAAGCTATAGCTCTGTAGCTTTAAAATCTTTAAGATAAGAAGACTAAAATTTGTTTTTAGAACTCGTTCAGTTCATGACCACTTCTTGGATTCAAGAACCACATGCTCTCTGAAGACTTTTAAAATCGAGCATTAGGGATGTTAAAACTGCACCTAAAAATGTGGCGTTACTTTTTTAAATGCCTGAGCAAAATCTGCAACTTTTTGTATTTTCACTTTGGTTACTGCTTACAGCTCCGTCTAATAACAGCCAGCGTGAGTTACTGTAATAGAGAAGTCGTTTTGATACAGTTAGTAAGGGTGATACAGCGTCACTTGAATCGTAGGATTACCATAGCAACTTGATAGAGCAATAGATATTTACCTTTTAAAAATCGCCATTCTATAATAGCTCTTGCGTGGAATATATGTCACGTATTATCACGCAAAACCTATGGACGCTTTTCTTGGTTTGAGAAAAACGAGTGTTTTATCCATTTCTGTAGTAAATGTCTCGACGTCGACTACTAGTGCAGATATTTTTTTTCTATTTTGCTAGACAAGGACACGCTGTCGCAATGCTCGGGAACTCAGTCTATCTGTTCGGTGGGAGCAGCTGCCAGGCTCAGGTGAAAATCTTTATGCAAACATTGTCATTTTGGACAATTATGAATACCTGTGTTACCTATAAGGCAAATCCAAATATTACCTAGGAGCATACATGAATACAGGGCGCCAAAATCTTGTGTGGGTGTCATTTAACGAGTGAGCTTATGATGAATTCTACATCTGCCACTTCATGAAACATCATGACATAAAATACGGGACGTATCAAAGTACACTCGTGCACGTCATAATTCCGTGATATTCAGTTTCTTTGGTGGTATAAGTGGATCAATTTTCCTTCAATCGAAATTCTACCCGACCCGCTGAACAATACCAGATTTGCTTGTGCCTAGACTTTAAACGAACGAAATGGCAATGTCGTTGCCACGTTAATTGGTACCATTAAATGAACAAAACTATAAACGTGCTTTTGGCAAGGATCACCCATTGAAATGGAAGTAATTATCTCCGGTATTTTAAGGAAGGCGAATTATCTGTGTCATTTACAACACACCATACGAAACGTCGAACTTGGAATCGCGTCAGTCGCGTTCTCGGCTGGCACTGATTTCGCCGTATCAAGAAGATGACCAGTAACGACAACAAACATTGGCAAATCGCGTTCGCTAAAAGTAACAGTTCGTAAATCGTATAGTCGGGAGGGGAGGGGTCCTTGCCCCGCTGAAATCGGTAAAAGTACTGACCAGAAAGATGTCAGATTGAGAAGACTGCTATGTCTAAATATTTGACCTAGATTTGGCCAGCCTGAGTACGATAGACGAACATCCTTGGATCATTAAATCCTATAGGTTAATATCATTACATTCATTTTGTCATATCTTGTTAAAATAACAAGCTAGACTGATTAAGAGCCTTGTCAGTACACTCGAAACGGTGACACGAACAACTGTCACAACGGATTTATTCTCATAAAAGCCTTTTTATTTCACGTTCATATTTTAAGACACTTGCGGTTTGACATTTATGACTTTGAGTGGCTGTTGTCATACGTTTTTACCATTTAATCCGATACCCTATCGTCAATGATATAAATATTTCTCTCTTAAAATTAAAGAAAAGAATCCACTGCCACGTAAATTAACTATCGCGAGTATATTTTCTCTGATCGAAAACCTTGAAGACTTGGCATGATTTTCAGGGAGTAAAACTCTATCGACCCTGACCTCGTCAATTTTGTGATAAATGTTGGTCGACAATTATACAGATTCGTGACGACCATTGGCATTTGATGAACGTCGAATCATTGGTTACTTATTATCAAACACACAAAACCGAACAACGTGTTATTGAGGATGTCGTGCTATGAATCCAATATATCAGAGAGAGAGAGAGAGAGAGAGAGAGAGAGAGAGAGAGAGAGAGAGAGAGAGAATTATATTTTTATCGTTTCAGAGCCAGTTTGAGGAAAGAGAGGACTCCGACTATGGTATTACGTTCTACAACGATTTCTACAGGTTAAAAAGTAAGTTTTCACTTAGCCAATAGACAAAACCACTATTTCTTTTGCATTATGAACACAAAATATTCTTCAAACATCTGCGAGAACGGAAAAATATTTGCGATCAACAGCTGCGGTTTCGGTAATCCGGACTGTAATTGCTATTGAGAAAATGTCAACATCACTTTAATTCTGTTGAGTAATTTCGTTAGAACAAAGCAAGTTGGTTCGTGTATAGTGTGTAGTGGGAGTCAATTAGAGAACTGACGCGTTAAGCCTAAAATATCTTATATATGTGCTAGACCAAAATATTTGTTGTACGTAGTAATAACAAACACACACATGAACACACATTATTTTACTTTCGACCTATGTAAGCGGTATACTCAAAGTTTGGTATTCATGTAAATGACCCAACTTTCACTCAGCGCTGAATGGCACTAGTAATATCTTGAAGGTAGTATGCTCCTTGAAATTGAAATATTTAAACGCTGGTTCAAACTTGTCGTAAGAAAACTTTAAACTATTCAGTTTCCCAGTTCAAGAATAAATATCAAGGGTCACAGTCACGGTTCAAAATTTGGTACCAGAGAAACAAATTATCAAGTTTTTACTGACTCTTGAAATTCAAAATGGCCGCCATTCCTGTTTTAATTCTACGTTCTACGGGGAGGGGGAGAGATACAATTTGGATTTTGACAAAGATAAGCTGGTGAAAATTTACTCCACGAGCTTCAAAATGAGCCCCACTCCAAGTGGTAGACTGAAAGAAAGTATTATAAAAGTTCAGGAGTCCGAATATCTGTCCCCAAGGCGCATTCTACCTTAACAACACGGTGAACGCATTCATCGTGGTAACCATATCCACCGTCGCGGGGTTGTTCATAAGAACACCAAATCTTGAAGAGGCATTTTTATAACTGAAGCTAGCAATACCCGCTGCTGGGGCGCAACGGTGAACATTGAGGATTCGAATTTTTTAGGTGCCGGGCATGGCTTTTTGATACTGCTTTCTTATCGGATTATTGCGGCTTATTGGTACTCGCAGATCCAATTACTCCATTCCGACCACGAGCAAAGAGTTTGTATGATGAAATACCATACAGCTCATAGAGCGTTGGCAACATCGCTGTGAAGAATACGGAAAACAGTAAAACGTCTCCGCTTTGCATTGAAATCGAACACCCTAAGGCCAGTTTAAAATTTGAAAACGAATCTTATTCCCAACAAATTAATTGCAGTCACGTAATGATCGAATATTGAAGAATACAGAGTAATGAGCGACAAATATAACCCTGATGAACAAACCTTTGACTGGCAAATTAAATCTATGAAGTGATGTTTCAGTCATACAGAATCACGCGTATGCTGAATGCAATTTGAATAAGAAATTAATGACAATGGACTTGAATAAATGGATATTAACGAACGTAGTTGTTATAATATCTCAGTGTGTAATGAAATCAACCTGACGATCAAAACAGTCAAATACTGTAATGTCAAAAAGATGTCTTTTTCCGAAGCCCTGGCTGAATAATTACCCAGTATCTAATATGTATTCGTTTATTTGTCTTTTCTACAGTCGGCAGTCAGTTAGAATGGAAAAGACTGACACAGATAGGTGACATACCATCCAAACGAGACGATCACTCGCTCTGGTAAATGCTTTTCTTTGTAATGTCCGGAGACCATCTTAACGTCTATCCATTTCAGACTGTCTGGCAGATGACCTACACGAATACGCAAAAGCACTAGTGGCAGAAAATAGATACTTTAATCAAACATATTCATCAACATTAAACGAACTATAGTGGACACTTCAAAAATCTTCCATGCAGCAGTTTATACAGTACTTTTCCAATTTGATGAGAAAATCACAATTGCCTAGCAATTCATTGGAATATTTCGTTGTCTAGCATGCGAAATAATCGTTCCACAAACTTCACAAATGATAGATATTCGAAAATTTAAAGTAGTTTTAAAACAGGACTTCGCCACCTCATACAAATTGTACCCCAATTTCTCATCCTCAGTGCCGTTGGTTCTTCACTTTATTTGTTGGGAGGTCGAGACCATCTAATGTCGACCAGGAATTTGAAAGGAGTGTACATTTTTGACCCAGGTAAGAGGGTTTCGGGACGGTTACCCATGCATATAGGTCTACCATCCAGACATCTCCCACTCATCAGTTGGAGCTAGGATTAGGAGTAGGGTTAGGGAAAGTGTCCAAAAGGTAATTATAAATGTCCAGGGGCACGTGTACTGCCCCTTTTCCTGAAAGAGAGTGTCTCAACCAAATTTGACATCCATAGCCAGAATTCAATGTGCTCTCACGTTTCTTTCTATCACTGATCTGTTCAATACATTTATGAGTAGTTACATGAAATTACATAGTTACATCTAAAATGAAAAGCCTATAGGAATACCCGTAGCACGTTGTGTTCACAAATGCTAAATGTACATTTTCACCATCTACTGGCCATATCACAAACTCTGTGAAAGTTTCGCTTCCTAGCTGTAAAACTTCTCGCTAACACCGTTCATTGGACCTGCGCATGAAGGACACGATATATTTTCTGTTGACGGAATCGCTTAATCTTTAGATTAGACAAACCATGTCTACACAATTTCAAATAACAATGGAATCTATATCTGCAGATACTCTGAACTGGGAGAAATGCGTAACTCGGGGACCGGAGCCGAGGGCGCTGAATAACACGGCGTCTGTGGTTGGCAATAACATCTATGTGTTTGGCGGCATCGTCAACTGTGACGCTTCCAATGCTATGTATGTGTTCAATACAGGTAAATACCGCAGCATACAGACACACAGGCAAGAATCAAATGAAAGAAACAGCCACCAGGTGTGCGTAAAGTGGAACCTCATTGGAAAGATTAGTCTGAAAGACGTTTCGATGTATTGAGGACATTTTCACATAATATCATCGACCCTTGGTCAATGATCAGATTATGTCAATTATGTTAGGAACAACAGTATTGAAGTACTGCATCTCATGCTTGGAATCTATATCCGCTCTAACGGTTGGGGGTACCCAAACGGTGGATAAACCTGATAAACGGCGGATAGATTTTAGACGATGCATTGCCGTATCTTAGAAGTGAACAAAGAAAATAATTGTATCATATAAAGTGGGAAATTCAAGTCCAGAAATCGTTGTATTGGAGACGGTGTAAAGTTGAGTTGGGCACAAGGGGTTAGGCAGCATAGTTTCTCTGTTCTCTATGAAGCTACTGCTTTTGTATTTATAAAAGAGACCGCATTTTATTTATCTCCCTACAGATAAGCTACGATGGACTCAGATTAAAACGGAAAGTATAGCCCCACAACCAAGGTAGGTTTGGGACGGACCATTATATCTTGGGGAGGGGGTTGGTCAGGATGATGAGTCTAGCTCGCATTCCAAAATTTTGACAAATTATACTTTTTGGACTGTGCAAAGCATGCATACCACCCTGCCCCGAATGGACCTTCATGTGAATATAATTTTTTGTGAAAATAACAACTTGGCTAAAAAAAAAGGTTGTATCAATTTTGCTGTGCAAAATTTTTGAACTTTTGGACCACTCCTTTCATGATCTGATCCATTCCTTACTTTTAAAACCTTCATCGATCTGGCGTGTTCCATGTTTGCAAAATAGAAAAATATAAGACGTGGACATAAAAATTGATTTTCAGAACGCGCCTTGGGAACACATATTCGGACTCTCAAACTTTTACAATTCTTTTCTGAATATGGGGATTCATTTTAAAGCTATTGGTGTAAGAAAACTTTTCAACGGCTTAGTTTTTCGAAATTCGAAAATTTTATTTTTCTCCATAGAGTTAACACAAGGATGGCAGCCATTTTGAATTTTAAATATCGGTAAAACTTGAGTTATTTGTTTCTCTAGTATTAAAATTTGCACGGTGACCCCCGAATTTTATTCTTGATTTTGAAAGTGAATGGTTGAAAGATTGCTTAAGGAAAGTTTGAGCAAAAAGTTTAAATCTTTCACTTCCGAGGCGCATACTACCTTCAATATTATTAGCGTGAAAAGACGGATATTTATTACTTTGATATTACTTTCAGTGGCAAGTTTATTAAAATATCGACCATGCGTTCATATATGTTTTTAGACAAACAAGGTAACAGAAAATCCCAGGCTATTGATGCATTTGTGTTGCACCTAGGCGATTTCCTGTAACTTTCTATTTATTGTTCAAAAAAGCTTTCTGAAAGCTGGAGATACAATAGTTTAGGTTTCATTCGAACATTTTTACTAAAGAAAAATGCCGATATAGCTGTTTGATGCAATGTGAATTCACGCAGAGAAGCGTAAAATATCAGTTCAGATAACGACAGAAAGGGTGAATTGTTAATAGGTGATCGATTAAAATTGTGTCAACTTCAAAATGTCTTCTCGCGTAAAATAATCCTTCGAGCCGGATTCGAACCAGCGACCTAAGGATGACAGCCTTGATACCTCTACAGTCCTCCGCTCTACCAACTGAGCTATCGAAGGATATGCGTTATCAGACAACCAGTATCAAAATATATATCACCCGCACAGAACAACGTGATATGGGCGTCCCGTGTGGTCGCCTGTATTTACTACACATATCATATCAATGTAGTTTGTCAGAGGGATGTCGTTCGTATCAGTTTAATTTTCTGTCACACACAGAGATCTTTATCAACTGTGGCAGGTTTAATATTATGCAAATCACGTTCGCTATATTTAGAAATCATGAATGAATTACAAGCGAATCGCATCTGTACAGATTTAACTCTAAAACTACTAGCAAAATATTTGCGGGCTTCCCGTGACGGTTTTTCTAGCATATGTCAGTGGGCTTGAATAGATAAAAATATGTTAGATTCTTTGCACGTACTGACTCTATTAAAAATTAATCGACCCATAAATCCATCAAGTGAATAATCAGTCTCGTTCTGCATTGTTGAACAGATGTGATCATGCAGCAGCGGTGGTCCAACAACAAATTTACATATTTGGCGGGAGCGGGGCTGAAGATATTTGCTTCAACGACTTGCACGTATTTGATACAGGTAAGAAAATAAAAACAAGGCAATTAAAGTATTTTAATCAGTAATACATAATGAGGTGGAATTGATAAAGAATTGATAAAGATAAACAGAAATTAATTATAAAAGTCTGGTTCTTATTAAAAGCCTGAAATTTTTAGGAGTCAACGCTCGACTTATTTCATGATACCGGCCCTCTGTAGTAAACGATAGTATTGTCGGCATTGCAAATATCGTGTGATAAACTGTGCCGTATGTGTTTCAGAGACTTGTACCTGGTGGGCACCAACGTTGGAGGGAAGAGCGCCCGCAGCGAGGGGATGTCATTCTTTTTGCAGTCATAGAGACAAGGCAAGTGAATCATCGTATTTATGAAACTATAATTACCAGCTGAAAGTATAGTCATACTTTGCTAGTTGTCCTGACCAGACCCTACCCCCCCCCTTCATAGAACACTAATGACATTGCTGAATGTACAATTATAAAAACTTCATATTATTATCTATATGTACCCACAGAGATTTTAACTCGTCGTACTGTATTGCTTACGTCCCATGTGTTTGAGTCAGTGGTTTTCACGTCTTTTTTAGTAGAATCCCTCGATCATTATAGACAGTAGTGACCATTCCTCTTTTTTCAGTCACTTTATGTAATTTTAAAAAAAAAATTAAACTTTGTTTTTCTGAGCACATTTTAAAAAGTTTGTATTGTCTTCAAGTTCCGCGTATGACAACGTCCGCTGAAGTCATTGTTGATAAACACATAATCCCAAGTTATAACGCAAAAAATCCCCACTTCATTTAATTAACCGTAAATCAATCAATCACAATTCAAAACAATCGAACATTCGTTTTTGAACCGTAACAATAGCCTATGACAGTTAGATTTTCTGATGAGTCTTTTCCACAATCTTCTTTGCAGGATATTTACATATTTGGTGGCTTGGATGATTCAGTAAACGGCCAGCACAGTACTTTCGGGGATATTTGTAAGCTGAGTTTAGGTAAATAATGTCATCTAGCCATTCTAGGCATGCATTTTTCTTTCCTGCGTTGCTCATGTATAAGGCGACCATGGGCTGCCTCGTGCTGTTGGTATTCAAAGCCTGACACACTATTTTTCAATGAAGCAATCCTACAATCGTGGTTATAGTGATGTTTGATCATCGTATTGACATTGAACCAGTGGCAAAACCGCGAACATAATCCTTTGGTATTGAAAATAAAAATAATAAAATCATTTACCTTCAACTATGTTGATGAATGACGTTCACGAAACCCCACCACAACTTCTGTCGTGACGCTTTGTTGCGTTCATGCAGCCTACATGCACATGAACTTGAAATATTCATCAACCGATCTGCGGTTTTGTTATGACTTTCAGGCTTGATGAAGTGGAAGCATCCGCTACATACGGGTCCTGCACCGAGCAGACGATATGGTCACACAGCGTTTATTTTTCACAGTCGAGTAAGAGTCTTTAAACTCTCTTGCATTTGGAGACACAAAAGACTTTACCTTCTTGTCAAAGTCTTGCGTTATATCATCAGCAAGTGTAGGATCTAGCACATATCTTATGCAGAGAAACCTAATAGAGCAATCAGAGAGAGAGAGAGAGAGAGAGAGAGAGAGCACTAAAAGCACTAAAAATTCTGATTTGTGAAAAAGGTAATTTAAATTTCAATTGAGTTTTTAGTTACTTTATAGTGTCATTTCACTTTTTTGCAGTTGTTTGTAATCGGTGGACTCGACGAAAACGGATATTACAGCAACGACGTTAAAATTGCTAAACTTATCAATCCATCCGAAAGAAAGAAAAGTAAGACATCTGCGCCCTCTTTTTGTTCCATGATCGGGGTGGGAGAGGGGTGATGAAATGGAAGGGTCAATAATCAACAGCTTTAGTGGGAAAGTGTTACCATAGCGCTACATAAACTCATATGTTGTAGTCACACTGTATGAGATCGTACTATACTCAGCCAGCTAGTCGTGATCTACGAGAAGATACGTCACATTTGGGTAAAATAATTATTTTGCTGAGGTCAACTCTATCAGGCTTTTCGCGCTCGACTATCTTCATGTGTGATCTACACTCATCTATCACAGCGTAAAGTCTGTTGTTTTGACTTTTCTTCAACCCGTGCAAGTAGATATTCTGGGGTTTGTACTTGTCATGAAATGAAATGCTGTGTGACCGGTGACCGAAATTCAATGAGTGTCGAGTTATGAAATATAAACAAAGCGCAGGGAATAATACTTTTATAACATCTTCATTACAAGAAGGACACAAAAAAGTATTGTTTATATACAACAGTGTTCATGATAGCCGATGGCACACCTGCGAAAAAGGTGCACGCCACGTCCGACAGGCTGAGTTGGAGTTTAAGGCTTGCCGAGAATAACCCTTTGTTGCGGACAAACCCTCTATTGCGGACAGCGCCACCTGTGTTGAGAGAAAGTGACAGACGAGCGATGGGAATATGGCCAGGTGAGAAGTTTCGATCACCTCACTTGTCGATACCAAAATAATCGAGATCAGTAATTTGGGTTTTCTTTGTTTGCAAATCCCCAAGTCTGACACTTTGATACCATGGCAATGTTTCCATTTTCACATAGCATTAGGTTGTTTCCATGGAAATCAATTAGTATGGGGTAGTTGAGAAACCGCAACTTAAGTCTACTGCAGGATATGTCGTCTCTTCGCTGCAATATTCGTTTGTTGATGTACAAATAAGAAATTTTGTGTCAGTTGCAGATGAAATGCTCTCTGGTCATTTTATGTGTTCAAGAATATAGAATGAGTGACTCGTTATAAACGCTCACTCCAGTTGTCTGACTCATTAATTAAGATAACGTCACACATATTTATTATAATCACCTACAGTGCCCGTACGCGTATTTTCTCACTTTCAGAGCAAAGTTCAATTTCAAGATTGTCGTTAAGTCTGACACAGCCAGCGCGAGGTCTAACAGTTCAGAGTCAACCGTAAGTAATGTTACTTGGGCTACTGTAATTTTTGTTGGCTAACTTTTCAATAGTGAACAACATAGTAATTACATACAATAGTTTGACAATATCAAATTATTCAAATTTTAAATAAACATTTTTTTTCCAATAGCTTTTATACTGTAAGAATATATTCATGACGAATTTTAACTTTTATCATTTGATTCCATTGCTGTAACAGATATCAGCAACCATTCTATCGACAACAAAGTCCTAGCACCAGTAGTTTACCACCTGTCATCGGAGCATCCCAATCAACACCCCCACCTCAACACCAACAACAACAAAGACAACAGAAGCATCGACAACCTCTGCAGCAGCAACAACAACAAGAACAACAACAACAACAACTGCAGCAACAGCAGCAGCAGCAACATCAACAACCACTAAAGCAACAACAACAACCAAAGAAGCAGCAAAAGCAACAACAGCAGCACCAGCAACAGCAACAACAACAAAAACAACCATTGAAGCAGAAAGAACAGCAACAACAACAACAACAACAACAACAGCAACAACAACAACAACAACAACGACCAATAAAGCAGAAAGAACAACCAGTGCAGCAACAACCCCCATCATCATCACCACCACCACCACCACAAGAACAACAACAACAAGAACGAGAACAAAAACAAGAAAAACAACAACAACTGCAACAACAACTACAGCCACAACATCAAGAAGATCAACAACAACAACAACAACAACAACAACAACAACAACACCAAGAACAACAATCACTGCAGGAACAGGAACAACAAATGGTAATAAACGTGTATCAAAACCAAATGAACATACCTATAGCTATACACATAAAATATGTAGACACATACATAACTGCATACATACATACATACATACATACATACATACATACATACATACATACATACATACATACATACATACATACATACATACATACATACATACATACATACATATTGTACACTTGTAAGCTTAAAATGCTGTAAATTAAGTTATTCGATCTGTGTATACTTTATCGCTGGCATCCGTCATCAACTCTTTTTGTTTCAGGTTACTAAAGATGTGTTGGAAGCGAAGAGGAATGCTTTTCAACACATCAACACAGCATTCCAGATTCTACACGATCACTACAGAGAAATACACAGGTACACCTTTTCAATCATAGCATCTTTAGCAGTTTGACATTACATAACTATGCACCACAAACCGTACAGATCGCACTTGAAATAAATCTGGCAAATTATTACTCTTCTACCTATTTGAAACTTTCCCGTGAAACGTTTCTCTCTCTGGGCCAATTTAAGGCACACACTTACCAAATTCTATCATGGTATTAAGTCAATGGATTATGACTGCCACATTTAAATGCAGAAAACTTGAGGTTATGTTAAAACCATGGGCATACTAGACTGCCTGTTTTTCTCTTTCATTTCAGTGAACGGCTACGTCTGATGAGAGAAAGGACGGTTTTAAACCATGAACGTGAAAAGTACATGGAAGAAAAGGTAAGAACAGAGAACAAGGGGAACGAAACATACAAATCGGAAGTCCCACATTATGTATTCTTGGGCCATTTTTATACTCCTCGACATCGACAGAAGTTGCGAAAAATCAAGGCGCAGATGCAATGATGTCGCCTATACGCTTCGAATGTCCCTGGTGGTTCCAACTGCGTAATTAAGATTTGATATCAATTTTGCATATTTAGTCCTTAAAATCGGGGTCAAAATAGAGCGACCGTCGGGAATTCTAACTCTACCACTGCACACTTCAGCCTCAGGAAGGTCAGAGAATGATATTTCAGCACTCATAAGTCTTATTTGCTTTCATCATTCAATTGGTATAATACTTGGTTGGACATTTTCATGTGACGGTGCATTTTAAACGTTCTGCTATGCTGTCTGGCAGTTCGTACAAATGTAATCGTAAGGCTCCGAACAAGCACAAATCTCACACAAAAATAAATGATTGTTGAATATTACTTTTCAATCTAAAAGATGAAATAAATATAACAACTATAGAACTCTTATTAAGTCTGCAAAGGAAAGTCTAGATGATCCAATTTGATCTTTCTCCCGCCGGCTTGATCAGACGCAGCAAATAAACCAGGATAAAGAGAAGATTCTATCCGAAAAATCTGAAGAAGAGAAAAATGAACTCGCCAAAGAACGGGTAAGGCAGAACAGGGCGAGACTTGACATGATAAATGTATGAGTGCCGTTAAAGCCATCATTTTGCATAATTTTTATTGTTTCAGAAAGAATGCACGCCTCGGAGACACACTCAATTTTTTACGATCCTTTTCTGATCTACCGCCTGTGTCAGGAGATTTTAAGCTAGCTCTTCTTATCACCCTAAAATTGTACACAGGGATGGCGGCAGTTTTGAATCTTAACTGCCGGTAAATGTTAGGTACCAAGATTTCATGTGACCCCAAATCTATTCTTGATTTCGAAGAATATGATTGAAAGTTTCTTTTTTAGGAAAATTTGAGCCAAAGTTTGAATATTTCACTTTCGAAGCACGTAACACTACCTCGATGATTTCGTTGATAACTTTGCTTTTTGATTACATGCTAGTCCCTCATTCGACATTATACAGAACAGACAAAAGATCAGTCTGCGCACCTTTCCGCGCCTGTTTCTGTTTTGGGATGTTTTATAGATAGGTTTGTGAAACATCCCCACTTTCATTTCACCGTCGTCTCATCTGTTTTACGTCATGGCAAACAGGCTCAGCTGGAAGTTGAATATCAGAAGTTACTGACCGAGCAAACTCGGCTGCAAGAAACCGGCGAAGACATCGACATTTCAACACTGACCAGCGCCCTCTCAGACACTCCGGCAAGGGAACCTGTCGAGGCGTAAAATTCATCGTTTGCCTCAATTTTACCACACCAGAACCAGAGAGTCTCACGGACGATTTGCTCTATCCGGGCACAGAGACTGTAGCTGTGACCACCTTCCCCTGGACTGCCGGCTGTAGAATGACCTTAATGTACAAACAAAAGTTGTTTCCTACACTATAAAGCAAAGTATCAGGGCCAAGAATTCCAAAAATACGCACCTATAAACCTACAAGATTGGTCGGCTACACAATCTAGAGCTTTGTCTTCACACTCTCATATCGATATAATATGTACATAGTTTGTAAATAACCACTGAAAGTAGTTAAACGATGAAAACTTTACTGTAATTCGTTTTATTGCAAATATTCCTTCTTCAAGAAGACTGGTTAGAAAGTTATTTTTGATAATGATCATAGGACAATTGAATTCACTTTGGTATTGTTGTCTTTAATAGATAGAAAGTTGATGCTTCTTGTAATATCAGTAGTTTTATAAAGTTTTTGTTTTATCAAGGGAAAGCATCTCATAAAATTCCATTTTTCTTCCCAAAATCATTTATTATTACTGTGTGTATTATCTGCGAAAGCTGATTTGAATCCTTCTTGAAGATATGCCTATAATGCCTAATATTTAAGTCACACTTTTTCAACATGGAAGTGAAATTTTTTTTTTGAAAAATTAGTCTTTCCTGGGAATTATGGCTGTCTTCAGACATCAACACATGCAAATAATAATAACTAAATTTCATGAATTTATAATCGCAAAAAAAACCCAGAAAAGTTGACAAGCATCGTCGTCGTCATTTAAGTGTGTTGTTATTCAATACATTCTGCAAGAAAATAAAATGTGTTTCTCCTCAATAATAGTACTTCTCAGATGTTAGATGTTTGTATGTTGTATTTATAATTCCATTAAATTCACAACCATGTATTTGGTCTTTTAACGATTGTGCTGAGTGGCATGCAGAACATCATTTCATTTTGAAGCACTTGAATCCCCGTTCTGTAAAAATAGTTTCATGATGTATCTTCTATCACCTGCAGTTTTTTGAAATTGGTATGGTTTAGGAACAAATTCAGTGATATTTATTTACCAATGCCAAGAGAGAGAAAAAGCAAAAACTTTAAAAACATTATAATCCTTACAGATTCATTTTGACTCTGCATCTAATAACATTCTATATCATCTATCTCTTCCCCTCCCCTGCACACAGACTAACTACTTCATTTCATTACGTAAATCTTGAAATAAAGGAATTATTAAACATGGGGCAATACTTTGGGTACCAAACCAATTCTTGTACCGTCATCACTAAACATACTGAACATTGCACAAACAATGACAGCTGACATGGTCATTTTTGTCCTATAGATCAAGTTTCGCCAGGTTGTCTGATCAGTTTCCCATACCACGTCATGATCAATGACAATCTGGACTATAATAATTGTCACTGACATCAGTTCGCTTCAATGGCATACAACAGATTTCAGGTACAGTATCTGTAACTTTCGATGCTTTTATTGAATAATGTGTGGTGTCGGTTTTGACACCTGCATAAGAAATTACAGAGCTGCTATAAATGAATG
>LD352818.1:91488-102214 GCA_001465055.1 Ptychodera flava
AGTGGAAAAAATTGGTCATAAAAAAGATTGCCAAATTGTAAATTGCTGATAATAGAACACTCACAAAGTAAAATGGTTTAACATTTTTATAATCAGACCAACATGGATAAAAACACATCAAACACACAGAAAAGAGTGATGACAGTGTGTGATGACATCACAGTGACATCATACTCACTTTTTACCCTCCAATTCTGGAAGTTTGCCGGCCAATATGGCCGCCAACCCTGTAGCACCAGCCCCTTCAACCACAGCCTTTTCCAGTTCTATCAGCCGGAGGATGGCTAAAGCGATGTAGTCCTCACTGTAACAGGAGCAAATAAAGAAACAAATGATATGACTTTACAAGTGAAAATGAAATATGGTCAAAAAACGATACAATCTTTTGTGGTTTGATTTTTACCAAGTTTCAGACAAGACAGCTATTTTTCCATTTGTGCATGTTAATGGATTTCAAAAGATACAAGTGTGATAACACCATAGTTGCCAACAGGCCATGATCATTAGGGTCTCCTCAAACAAGAAAAGTGACCATTTACCTGACTGTTACAACTTTGTCAACCAGTGGTCTGGCTGTGGCGAAAGCATTGACTCCAACTGTTGGTACTGCCAGACCTGGGGAAAATTATAAATACCTCATTTCAGTAAAACTACTCTACATTGTATCATTATAAAGCCCAGTACAGAACTCCTAAAACTTGACCTTGACTATTTCATTTAAAGAGGATTACCAAGTATACATTGTAGGTCATCGTCAATCAAACCTGTGAAACATGAAGGTTATCTGACCTACTTTGCTTTGGTATGTTATCAATGATTTTGATACACATCAGTGCACTTTGCTTAACACACCCCCTCAATCCAAGGTTTCCTTTCATATTTGTTTGTTTTTGTTTTGAAATGTACAATTTCTGTAAGACATTAGCATTTTTTACTCTCTGTACAACAATTTTAGATTTTTCAATTTTAGATGTATGTAACTCTGACAGACTCATTGTCCTTTATATTGCGTACATGTACATTGAAAATCATAATTTTGTTAGTTTTATTTTTCAGGGGACTCCGACATCATGATATACAATTTCAGTGATAACAGTTTGTCCTGTTGTTCAACTAGAAAAAACAATCCTTATCTTCAAAATGAATCAATAATGCATGTTTCTAGTACAGAAAATAAAAGGTGATTTACCATCTGCAAGAGTGGAAGAAACTTTTGTGTAGACCGGATGACCAGCATCGATGGCTGCTTTGAAACTTGCACATCTCTCTGCTTCTGCTCCCTGTGAGAAAAAGTAACAAAATACACTCTGATGTCTATAATGCAAACACACATCTCTATCCTTCCATTTTCTGTGACAAGAATGACAAAATACACTATTACTACAATGCAAACCAGATACTTAAAATACACACATGGGTAGAGTTTTAGGATTATATTTTGCTACTACATGCTTCAGAGTAGATATTATCTGTTAAAATCTATTGAATGAGTCGATATAGATACATGTCAGCTAACTATGTCTAACAACAACTTATTTCATTGTTACATCTATCTTAAAGTTTTGTTCACATTAGAATGACAACCTCATAAAATTTATCACCTGAAAACTATCGGGAATAAACATAGGACTGTGGGAGTAAACGAACTGCTGATTTGCAAGATTTTGATATCTTCATGTTTGAACATAAACAACAAAAAGTTTATAATTTCACCATTCAACTTACAATGACTTGTATGTGTGGATACAGACTCTTAACGGCCAAGGCCGTTCCAGCAATTAACCCTGCTCCCCCTACTGGTACAACTACAGCGTCAATGTCAGGCACTTGTTCAACAATTTCCAATCCCATAGTTCCCTGCCCTGCTAGGATGTGTGGATGGTCATACCTGCAAATTTGGAAATTCAACAATGAAATCTTACAGTGTATATACATGCAGGCTACAACCTCAAAAAAATGCCTGGGGTCAAAGTAATATGCAAATTTGACACGTGCATACACTCTTTCAAACTTATTTGCAGTGCCTTAGAGGGCTAATACGCAGCATCTTGAAAGCTATGATTGCCTGGGTGAAATTCATTATTCTTTTATATTGACTTAATCCCCAACAGCTAATCTGGCAGAGAATGGCCCCAGTTTAATAGACTCCTAAAGTTGTTGTAAATATTGACAATCTACTGGATAAAAACATGGAGCTACCATTAAAAGCTGCTGCGCATTTCCAGGCTTTAGTCTTCCATGAATTAAGCCGATCAATATTCTAAAACAATGTTTTCACTGTTTTCAAAAATCTCCTTGTATTTCATAGGCTAGGCATTAATTTTGTTTGATAAACGTGATCAATCATCTGTAGTTTTCATCTCTCTACTGCAGCTTTGCACTCCGACACTGTGTTATTGTTAACATGTCATCATGTGATATCACGGCATGTGCTGAGGATTATGCAAATCATATCAACTCAGATATTAGCATATTATGGTTTTCCAACATATCAACATGAATTGTTGGTCAATTATAAATCAGGCTTTCTTTACCGTATAATAGAATACGAGACTTACTTCCCTGGTTTCTTAAAACATACATAACTTTCAACAACTCACCCATTTATGTATTGTAGACCTTTCTCCTGAGCTAGTTTCATTGCATATTTCTTGGACTATAAAATAAGAAAAAATATCGTGATTTCAACCATTAAAGTTTCCCACATTTTCAAATTCCAAAGCCAGGTATTCACCAGTAAGACAAGTTTGAACACCTGGAGAGTTTTGCCAGTGAGTTTTGATATTTTTCTGCTTTTCAACAATGACAGTTATATGTCAGCCTGCTCTGTAAATTTCTGTCACTCGAATTCTTCTGTGTGAATTTTTCCACTTTCAATTGGATGATTCTTCAGTCAGATTTATGAATTCAAAAATCTCTTTTGGTAAAAACCAACCAAAAGCAATATAAGTTACTTTACTTATAAAAACTTGCAACAAATCGCCAGGATATAAATGACAACCTTCTCATTGGTAGACCAAATGCATGAAAGTTGGCGATATATGGACTACCACATGATTGGGTATTTCACAGGAATACAATGTCTGTTCAAATGCAAACTGCAATAGTCTGCTTGGGACGTACCTTTTGCAGAACAGGTCATACACACAAAGTTGAGAAAACTTTGCTTTTCAGAACCAAATGTGCATTTTCTGCTAGTATGGTGTCACCACAGATGTGACCTTGCCATATTCACAGAAGTTGGACATACTTTGTATGGACAGATTAGGCACACTTATAATGAAATTTGTTAGATACAGACAGCAAAGTTATTTGCGTCTTAATACTCATGCCTATTGTTTGGTCACTGTACGTATCAACATTATTCCCAGAATTTCCCGTCTATTTCCTCCTCCAGACAATAGATTAATATTTGAATTCTGCACCTGGTGTAGTCGAATGGAATGCCACTTATTTCTGACTCACATGTGGTGCACCTGCAGAGTACTTACTGTAGTAGATTTGTAAAACAACTTTTAAGGTAGTACATGCCTTGAAAGTGAAAGACTTAAACGTTTGATCAGATTTTCCGCTATGAAACCTTCCACCATGTTCTTACCACATTAAGATTAAAATTAAGGTGTCGCCATGCAAAGTTTGGTAATAAAGAAACACATTACCTAACATTCACTGATATTTAAAATTCAAAATGGCCACCATAAAAATCTGTGTATTACATATGGGGAAAAAGTTAAAATTTTCGATTTTCAAAATACTAAGAATTTTCGATTTTCAAAATACTAAGATTGTAAAACTTTTTCTTACTGCAAGAGCTTTAGAGCAAGCGCCCAATGGTGGTAGATCACAAAAGAATTGTAAAAATTTGAGTCTGAATGTCCCCCCCCCTCCCCCGGCACATTCTACCTTCAATTGTAAGAATTTACAAAGTAAATGATTACCTCTCCTAAATCAGCACCAGTTACAATGACATTAGCACCATGTTGTTTGCACAGGCTGATTTTCATAATAGGAGCAATGATTGGCATGACAACAAAGACAGGAATACCAAGATCTTTGCCATGATACGACAGCGCCAATGCATGATTTCCAGCCGATGCCGCAATGACTCCACGCTGCTTCTGTTCTTGTGGTAACATCAGCAATGTATAGCGGGCTCCCCTTTCTTTGAAGCTGGGCAAAATTTGAAAAGAAAATTATCTGCTATATCAGAAAATCAAATTTTTTTCAAAGGTGAGACAGTTTGTGCCAATTACAAGGTCAAATGACAAAAGCACAAATACCAGCATAATTTTAGGTTTGGTGACCTTGTAAGGTGAACTATTTATACACATTTATTGAGAAAACATATGGGATGTTTACAATATTGACATGTTGTTACAGGCAAGACCATACCAGTATTGTTATCAACCAAAGTGGTCAATGATTATAATGTTTTCGACATCTGCTCACGATACACTGTACACTCAGCAAAGCAGATATTAGAATTCCTCCGCAAATTCTTCTGTCGCCCATGAAAACTTAATATCGGCACTTCCTCTTTATCAGTGATGTAATTGTAACACTTGTTATTTACAAATTGGTCCGTGGGTGCTTTGTGTGTGGCACGTATAATCAAGGCCCTACCCTTATTACGTACAAAGAACATATATGATCATTTATGGTCATTCCTGCACGGGAAAGGTCATGACGTCATTGGTCCAAAATCACAACAAGAGGTGTTGGTACTGTTTTGTGTGTGGTACGGGGAATTAAATGAGAAGGCAGGTGTTGGTCAAGAGACTTGGACTAATGTGTGACTTTCATTCTTTAAGAGAGTTTTCCAAGAAAGTATATGTATGGGACTTAAATTTGGAAATGACATTGGTCTCACAGTGGCGGTTGTAACAATTTAGACAGAGTGCCCTATGCTTGGAATACGGTTTCCTTGTCATAGTTTAAATCCATAACAACATATCAATTTACTTATCAATCACCATTTAATATGTACACTTTGCTATCTTTTAATTCACAATTTGCCCTACAAATCCACTTGCAATTATGTAACCATTTAGTTTTGTTTTTTTCAAATTTTGTTACTCTGTTGTTGTTTTGTAATGGTTATTCTTTATTAAATTTGAACATTGCTGGAATACCAGATCTGGAAACCAACTAAGCAATGTAATACTTTTGACATCATATGTCTCTGAGCCATTTCCAGAAAATTGAGTTGTGTCGCTATAGACTGATTCCGGAAAAATTGCGTCATAGGAGAAAAGGATCACTTCCTTTACCTTCCAGTGTACTGCAAAAATTCCTTCTTGAAAAATATCTCAACACCAGTCATTGCTGACATGTGTGATCTCTGGAATGGGAAAAAATTAAATATCCTTAAAAAAATTCCTATAGGAATAGTGAGCCAACTGATCATAAGTTTGTTACACAATCAACAGTACATCCTTGTCCTGCCAAGTTAATATTTCACCATCAGGTCAAAAGTTTATTAAAACTGGTGTGATTGAAACGCAACATGCCTTATGTGATGCATTTTTTCACAAAAACTGAATAGTTGAAGGTCCCTGAAAATGAAGATACTGTAAGCATAATTTTTATGGACTAAAGCTGCTATAACAGACAATTTAGCCTAATGTATAAAAACCCTTTAGGTTTTGGCTCAATACTGCTTTTCCTGACTGGGTAGATGGGGAAGTGATACTGTTTGGCAGGAAATACAGATACAGTTGAGTTTTAGAATACATGTACTCAGTAGAATATATTTGATGTCACACAAATGATTGTTAATTTCTTGAGGTATTTTGTCATTCACTTTCTCAAAACTTCTCTGTTGGGCTGGGCCTTAGTGACGCCATGGCAATAGGCCTAAAAAGTCTGATGGTCTGATTTGTATAATGCACCGTGATTGGTCAAAAGAATGTTTTTCTTCTCAGAATCACAGTATTTAATCTGCATACAATCCTTATTCCCTAGTCTTACAAAGGAATCCTTTCTTCAATGAACACAAAATGGGTTTTAGCAAAAGATCAATGACCCCAGATGACCTTGAAGATGCATCAATCAAAACAACATGGTGTAATGTGCTTTACAGACTGTACAAAGAATCTCAAACTTGAAAGAAGATATCACTTTGGCGAGTTCAACCCTTTCACCAATATGGATTAGTCCAAAGCAATTGTCATTGATGGTCATTGTGGACCTGTTTACAAGCAAAAGGGGGTGTACAGTTTAAAGAGCACTTACTTGGCATGGTGTCCTTTGAATGCCATTTTTGATTTTGTACGCAGCAGCGCTGACATCCTGAAATCGTACCACTATAGGATTCTCTGGATCACAAAATTCATCTTTCAATTCTTCTTCGTGGTCATCATGGTTTTTAGAATTAACCACTCCGTTGACAGGTTTCTCAAGAGAATCTTCAGCGGTGGGCATTTTGTTTGCTTCTGTTTTCATCTGGTGTTTAATCGTATAATTGTAAAAGAGATAGTAATATGTTACACTATGAAGATTCACTTTGGCATTTCTTCATAAAACTTCTTTCCTAACACTATACAAATTTATACTGTGAACTTTTAGTGAAACAGATTGCCAATAAAACTTAGATTATCACCTTCAATTACAAAGAAGCATGAGATCAATATTTATGCATATCCTTGAGAAAAGATCAATGGGATCTAGGTGCTAATTTGCTCCCTTTATTATATAGTTTCCGAGGTTGAGTATTAAAACTTTTTGCGAAAGATTTCCTATTGGGGAAAAGGGAAATAAAATACAGAACAAACATACTTTCATTGTTTCAAACTATCAGCAGGCATACTGGCATTTGAATGACGGCACTGGCCTTGTTTTTCACTCAACCGTATCGCTTTCATCTTGTAAATGTCTATAACATGAGTTCACCTTCAGCGAGCTCGAAGGTTAAATTTGGGTTAAAAATTTGATAACGATACTAGGCGAGATGGGTACCGTCATTTCATCGAAAAATCTGTCACCATCGACTTGCAGTCCAAATTAAACGGTAAAATTATGATCAGTAGGTAGAAATACACCAAAATATTGTCTTGTTACTGCGCCAGTTGGAATACGACCTTGTGCCACCGCTCGGTCAAATCGGCATAGTAGCCCAGTATGAGTACGATTTCACTTTTTCAAAATGTCCAGGACCGATTTCTTCCCTTGATTTGCGGCAGAAAAGCGTTTATGACTTTCACTGATGTGACCGTAGCTGCCGTGACAAACTTGGGTGGATGTTTACGATCAGTGGTGAAATTGACAAGATAGATGGGTGCTTGGACCTCGGACAAACATCTGCCGCAAGTGTCAATCAAGCCTGTGCAGTATCGTTCGCAAAACATCAACGGCGTTTTGGTTTTTCTCGGCTGCCTTAATCCCATGGTTATACATTAACAAACGTTGAACTTACCTGTGTACGCAATGTAGTACTTTGGGTTTATCTGAACTGTGTACCGCTCTGCTCAGTGACCTTGTAAATGATGAAAACGCAGTAGCAAGTGTCCTACACTCTCGGTGGTCAAAAGCGCAAACTGGTACAAGCCGGGTGAAGTTTTAATACCGATGACGCACACACCAGCCTTTGGTACCTTTGTAGATCTCTTTGCTTCAGTCTTCACGCACAACGTTCGATGTTGGAGTGATTAATGTCAATTTCATGCGTGCTAGGTGCTATAGTTGTTGTTAGTGGCTCGAAAAACGATGGAAAATTGTTTGATAGACCGATGAATTTGACATCAAAACACAAGCTATCGAGCAGCTTTCGCACAACAACAGTACGTTTCACAATATGGATACGGCTTAACTCTGATTGGCTGCCAGCCGTTCACTGTTAAAATCTGATTGGTTAATAGGGACAACGCCTTCCATAGCAGGGGTTAACAAATGTCATTGTACAACAACGTTAACACGATGGTTCCAGTCCTCATCGAGTGATGAGGATGGCTCAGTAGAAGTGCTGCAGGTGAAATTTTAGAGATATGTAAAAGCTACTCAACTGAGGTTTATCAGCATCAATGTGACACTAGCTATGCAAGGTTTATGAAACACGACTGTAAAATTTGTGCAATTCCGTCTCAGTTGATCGACCATGCACGTAAAACATGACATAGTTAGCATATGGTAGCAGTGCTTCAAATATGTTTGTGTCTAACAATATTATGTCTCTCGGGGAAGTTATCCGACAAAGTATTTACAACTGTAAATGCAGAATTGATAGATCTTCAAACGCATTGATTTCTGTTATATGTAATTCAGACTGGAATTGCCACAGTAAGATTTTCCGTCTCTGGAGGAAGCAGTTGTACACATTTTAAGTCTTTCTTTCGCAAGTGTTTATCATTCTCTCTGTTTCTTCTGCGTTTTTTTTCTTTGTTTTTGATCATTTCACTTTAATGTTCCTTTTGTTTGTGTAATGTTGATATGGACACATTGTCTGAAATAAACTTTAATAATAAAAATAATAATAATATGACTGGGATAAAAACGACATGCATCATTTTCAACGATCACGATCGGATACGAGTACGTCACCAGAACTACCAGTAGCGGGCCTGGCAGCATTACCATCGTAGTGATAGGTGGCTGTCACATGACGTGCAGGAACTCATGAGCGTGGGCTGTATCACAGTCACGTATTTTCTAAAAATCTGCTCTGCGCCGACGTGTAGTAGACGTCTGTGCATAGGCTTGAGAAGACGGTCTATGGGGCACGTAGGCGCAGAGAGGATTTTTAGAATTATCTTGTGACTGGGCTGCATCGGTTTTTTCAGTCCAGCCACAGGTCGAGTAGGCATTATTTGTGATGATTTTTCCTATTATTATCATAACAAATGATTATGAATATTTATAAATTATTAATATGAATGTTATAGAATATTAAAACATTTTTTACAAACAATGTCGTCTACTTTGTGTAAATACCGTCTGGAAACCCCACTGTTGTGATAATTATGATTGTTAATAAATTACGATTATGATTAATAAAATCATATTTTACACATTGTAATCTGCTTATGTGAACAACCCTCTGGAACCCCTTATATAGTTTCACAATCTGTGCCAAAATATACAAGTGACACAATGCCCAGGTTCAGTCTACGGCGAGAGTTACCATTGTTATGATAATAATAGGAAAAATCATCACAAATAATGCCTACTCGACCTGTGGTCCAGCCACAGCAACTAGCAACTCCACCCCCACCCCCGTCTAGTCCCTCCGCTCCGCCCGCACACTCTGATTTTGGCATGGTTTAGTTGAGTTTACATGAAATGATTGACGCTGCTCTTAACTTTCGATTCAAAGCAATATTTCGTATCAAAAATGACATGAAAAACCGCAAGATTGTATATTTTCTTAAAGCAGAGAATCTCAGTGAACTTTAGTGTGGTAGCAATAGTTTACTCCAAGGATAAAGGTTCGTATATTGGGGTCAAACTCAATATTTACTTCTATTTGCCTATAGTAAAAGATTTCGACTTCTTTTTTGCACGATTTTCTCGTTTCTTATTTTGCCTCCTCCTTGCGCTGTAGGTCGAAGGAGGACGTCATTTAAGGGCTCCAGCTTCTCCATGATTTCAAAAATATGTTGATATAGAAACAAAATATAAATATATAATTTTTAAGACTCTCGTTCAAGTCTCACGAGACAGACGAAAGTTTAAAATGTCCATCAATTCATGCAGTCGTCGGTGCCCCGGTCAAGTTGGAGGTAGCAGTTGTGAACGGTAATTAAACGGGTGGTATTAATACTAAACATAATTTTATGAAAGCCAAAAACTTTGCTTTTTGCAAATTCTAATATATATAATTTGAAACTACAGTTTGCGTCGGGAAAAAACGACGTTTTTGATTTTTTTCATTATCTATTCTCAGGTATCGAAAGACTGATGTTATGCAGAGTGTTGAAATCATGGAAACGCTCCTTGAAATGATTCTTATTCCCACTGTAAGTACTTTATTGCTAACAAACGTGTTTTTGTATAACTACAGTTTTTCAATAATGAAATGTGAAAATTTCACACAGTTTGATCCAGCCACAGTGTAGTTATATTCTTTTAAAGTGTTCAAACCAGGTGAATTAAAGAAGCCAAGAAATCCGGTAATTTGCAAATATTGGTATAAATTTAAATTTCTCTCTTACCAAAATTAATACTTTAAACCCGCAAACAAGTGAACCCCACCAATGTATCAATCTTGAGTTAATCAATTTCTGAAACTTTAGAGAATATTTGCAAAAAAGTGACATTAGGCACAAAACGCGGTGACGCCCCATATTATTATGCATTCGGACGCAATTTGTTTTTATTGAACTTCCAACAACTGACTTCGGTTAATAGATTTATCATAGGTTGGCGTTTCTTATAATGAAGCCACATTCATTCATTATGTGCCGTCCGTCAATCGTTTCAACTGATACTTCCGAATGTACGTTTGAATATGGAGGCAAGTGCGATGTGATGTATGCGTGCTATTGTACCAGGGTCTGCTCTACACCAGGGAGACTAAACCAAAACCAACCAACCAAACAAACATACATACATACAAACAAGAAAAAACGAAAACATTTTTTTCCCTGGATGGTTAGATTGTTTGTTTGTTTGTTCGTTCGTTCTTTTGCTTATGCTAAAACAAATGCAAGGTTCAAAGGATAAATACCTTGAAGTCACTTAATATGTGACATTCGAGAAAGTACTCCACCCATGACCTATGATTGCCCCCCCC
>LD352818.1:118139-134260 GCA_001465055.1 Ptychodera flava
TAGAGTATGGGAAAAAACAAAAAGAGCAGAAAAAAAAAAAGAAAAGAAGAAAGAGAAGAGGAAAAAAAGAGAAAGAGAGAGAGAGAGAGAGAGAGAGAGAGAGAGAGAGAGGGAGACAGACAGACAGAGACAGACAGACAGACAGACAGACAATTTGTGAGGAAAATTAATACTCGGTAACAGAGAGGGAGACAGAGAAACAGGGAGGGAGACAGACAGACAGACAGACAGACAGACAGACAGACGGACGGACGGACGGACGGACGGACGGACGGACTGGGGGACGGACGTTACGAGGAAGAATATGAATGAATCGAAAGATTTCATCCAAGGTAAAGTCGACTTCAAATCGATGAGCAAATTTAATTTCCTAGTCACCAACATTTATGACGTAATAAGGGTCTCGAAATAGAAAGTTTTCAACTTTTGCGGACAAAATTCCCCAGAAGAAGGTTAAACGCCTCCCTTTCATAAGCATGAATAAAAATTCCAGAGATACCGAGCAACTCTTGGGATTAGGGAAAACAATTACTAACATTTACCTACATTTGAAATTCAAGAGGACTGCACATATATTTGAAAATTCATACTTCACTGGCTTCGAAATCAGTCAACGTAAATCGCAGATGAGAAGTGCAATCTTCAGTGTCTGAAAAACTGATCCAGAGCCCTATTCTAACTTAATGCCCTCTGAAAGCAAATGCTCGGCATGAGTCACGATTTTGTCCGCGTGACATCTTAATGGAGAGTCCCGCAATCAGAGCCATTTCTTCTTGGAAGGAAAAAAAAGAACCATTCATGATGTGCTACTGGGAAGTCTCACAATGGGGACTATTTCTTCTTAAGAAATGAAAAAGAGCCATTGGTACTTAAGTATTTACAAAAATAATCATAGGACACTTCAATTAACGCGGAACAGTTTTAGGAAAATACCTTTTGGGTATAATGGAGTAAAGATCAAAGATTAATATAAATATACGTACCGTATGGCGGCACCCCTTTCTGGCATAATTTCATCGATGTTGTAAACTATCTCGTTCCTCGGTGATGGCTCATCTTTGGAGATCATATCCCACATATCCATTCCATCCAAACTTGGATCTATGGAAGTTAAACGGCAACAGATGAAAAATGCAGCTTATCTTGATAGTATATACCGGTCGTGTTATGCTATGGTTATCATCACTACATAACTGTACTGCTTTGGTTAAGGAATCTTTATCATATAGGAGATTGTAATAAGTGAAGACAGATCAGCAGAGCAAAATTTGCTACAATTACTAGACCACTTCACTGCTGTTGCCAAAAATAGTGAACACAGCCTGAAACAAAAAATAATGAACATCATGTCGGAGAACATCTTAGAAAAGAAATGTGAAGTTCGCTCACCTGGAGTGCCTCCGGCTAAAGACACGAACGTTGGATACCAGTCAGTCATGTGCATAAGTCTGTAACGTAAGCATAAGTCAACATTTTGTGAGTATATGTTTGCGTGCATTTTTGTTCGGTGTTTCGATTTGGCCGATAAATGTTCAAAGCGCCCTCACTCACCCGTCATTGGTATAGCCCGTTTTCTCCAACAAGCCTCCCGCTGCAAATGTGACGACTCTTCCGCCCGCTTCGAAGAGTGTCGCCTTTCCACCTCGCAGAGGGTAGTTGAAACCAAACTGGTCGGGTGCGCCGCCATTCTGAAAAAAATGATCGTTTATCCTTGTTTACATGTGAAATCTAAACAACTTTTAATATGACAACACATACACACAAACACAGACATACATACATACATACATACATACATACATACATACATACATACATACATATAGGCCCTACATGTGTATATGCTGTATATTGCTTTGAACTTGAAGTAATTTGTGATATATATTTGTGTGTGTAGTGTGTGTGTGTGTGTGTGTGTGTGTGTGTATCTGCATATACATTTATGTGTCTGTGTCTGTGTTAGAATGAAAGATCCGTCGCTCGAATAAGAGGAGAGCGTAGAGAGCGCCCTCTAGCGACGGATCTTCCAGTCTATGTCCGTATTAGCGTTAAACACTCATAAAGTAGACGCGTGTGTGTCTTCAAAATCATTTGGCTGGGACAGATTATTTGCTTTGTGTTTGGACAGAGACGGTATTTTCAGAAATATGGAAGGTCTTCGGGCGCCAAGATATTTCATGTTCGAATGCTCTGAACAGGCATGAAAAATCCCTTTCAAAATTCTAAGCGTTTTCACTTTACGAACATATTTACTTTTGTTTCAAGAATTTACTTTTAATTCAAGAATTTCCACTCCTTTTATGCCTTTATGACGGATTCCATCTACGATATGATGGTTCGTTGTTAAGGTGCATACGAAAAAGTTTCGACCTACATACTTACATCACTCATGAAGACGAAAAGGGTGTTGTCCCACATTCCCTTTTCCTTCAGTTTATTAGTCATATTGCCAATGATCTCATCCAACATGGAAACCATACCTGAAAGATAAGAATTACATGTAAATTGTATAAGGAAACGTAAATAGAACTTCTGCAGAGTTCTGGTTCCATAGAAAAATTATCTTTCCAATCTTCAATAAATGATTGATTAACCAGGTCTCTGCTGAAAAGTGTACGCTTCAATCCGTTGCCTGTCAATTGACGCTAATATCTCAGACATTATTTCCAAAGATTGCAATTTCGATTCATTACAATAGCATTCACATTATATTTACAAGCTGACGTGAATCTGCTAATCGTCATTCACTTCAACATGCTCTTTTTATGATCAACATCACTTAGTGGAAGCCATCAAATGTGGCGCAGACATATAAAGACAAACAACAGCACCATTATACCCATGTCTGTCGTTAATACAGTATTTGC
Organism: Ptychodera flava; assembly: GCA_001465055.1. Lineage (NCBI taxonomy): Eukaryota > Metazoa > Hemichordata > Enteropneusta > Ptychoderidae > Ptychodera > Ptychodera flava. The sequence continues at coordinate 121,007 of LD352818.1, forward strand.
AAATTTCAAAACAATTATCCTCGGACTCAAGTGTGCCATCAAAAATGTACGAAAATGTAAACCAACATACCGTTGTAAATTCTTCTATCCCTGTTCCTGAGATCAGAATATAAATTTTCGTATTCTTTTGGTACCTATGATTGAAACAAACTGAAATGATTCATTCTTTCTTTCACAATGTCTGAAAGTAAGGCAACAACGCCTGCCAAAGTCGGTTTTCTCCAGAGAGCTAAAGTTTATTCTGAACAAATGGCCGTAATTTTTCATAGCTGTGCTCCACCAAATTTACGTCCAATACAAGTAACAAGACAAAATACTATCTTGATTTGTATTAAAAATACTTACTTCAATGAAAAAGTGTGGTAGTGGTGACGAATAGAACATAAACATCGGATTATCCTTGTTGTGTTTTTCTATCACATCAACAGCTCTCTGACCTAGGAGGTACTGTAACACAAACACGAGATTGAAGAATGACTTAGGTGAAGTTCATGGACAGAACAAGCACAAACAGTGCATTTTTGAAAAACAACCAAGTGACAGTTTGATATGTCACAGCGTGATACCTTCCAAAAATTCACGAACAAAACAATCCGATGTTGCACTAAACATGTACAAAAATTATTGTTCGGTCGGTGACAAATACAGTGAACTGTACTATATCATCGACTTGGAATACGTGACCATGGACCGCAGACAATATATACTCACATATTTGCAAATACTTCCTCATATGACTGGGAAATATGTTATCCCGGACTTGTAAATGCGTGAATCACTGCCTGGTATATGTTATCGTGAATCTGCAAATATGCAAGTGATCACAGATCGCCAAATATGACTGCTAAATATGACATAGACCGGCAAATGAACGAAAAGAGACAAATAAAAGGACACTCACACTGATGTACGTAGTTTTATCGAGTACAGATCCAGTGTTATCCCAGAAGTCATATCCATTGAATACTCCGAAAGCTGGAAGGCAAATCACGTTGTAAATATATGTATATGTATAAATATATAAATGTACACATGCAGTATACCTACCTACCTATATCTATACACCTACATACATACATACATGCATGTACATAAATACATACTACACACACACACACACACACTGTAATATTGCTCTGCGATTTAGTATCGAGCACTCTGCTACCCAGAGGCAAGCGGAGAGAGAGAGAGAGAGAGAGAGAGAGAGAGAGAGAGAGAGAGAGAGTCATCATCATTATAATCATAATCATCGTCGTCGTTGTCAAGACACTAAGGATAATGACATAAGGATAGGACATGACGTAAGGATCACAGGAACAAGAAGAAGAAATGAACGAGATAAGGAGATCTCACCGGCTCCAAGTAATTCTTGCACAACTCCACGGATATCTTGATTGGTGTGATCGTAATAGTCGATGTAGTTGTTGAGAAATCCATAAAATGAATCGAATCCGCGATTTAGCGGCAAATAGTCTTCTTTGCACATTCCCAAATGCCATCTAAGTTTAAAAGGGGTGATGAAAATACAAATTTCAAAACTTGAAAACATATTCTTAAAAAATAGCATAGTGGTGATCATGTCAGTATTATTTGGCAACCAAAGTCCGAGCATAAACTGTAACGTTTCTCCCTGCAGTCGATTTATGGATTATAACACTGTGCTAAAATAATGAAACGATGAAAGCACGACTGCTTTTCCCACTTGATTTTTTTAAATACTTACTTTCCTATTAGATGATTTGAATATCCCAGTGGTTTTAGTGCCGCTGGCAGGATAGTAAAGTTTGTAGGGAGACCGTAGGGAGCCAGTTGTTGTAATACTCGATGCTGAGGAGGAACCAGAAAAAGAGTTCGTTAGTCACTTTTAATGCGATGCGAACTCTGACATCACAGTCTACAACCATCAGTCAGCCTCAGGATGAATAGCTTTACTAGTTGCATATACTTAAAGGGAATGGAGGTGTCACTCATCCCGTTAAGATTATTCCAGGAGTGCAACGTATACTATGAAAAAGAAGAGAAGTTGTAGCGCCAGCAAGAGGCCTTCGCAGAAAATGAAAGATATTAGACATTTCATGTAATATAGGGCTCAGCCCTTGGTGTCGCGCCAGGGGTTAAGATTGGCAATGTTATTTGTATTGATTCATGATAAAATAGAATTAATTGTTACTTCATATTTTCCAGTTTCCCTCTGATGAAAGCAGTTCACGTACGTACACGACGTCAAACCTTGCAGCAGAATTGAATCACACTAATTGAATTAATTTCCCATAGGCCACCACATATAGCGTTGAGCTCGATTTTCCTATTTTAAAACATTCAGCGGCACGAATCCTCTTAACAGGTGTTAGGTCAATGTCAGCTTGACTACTGATTAATTTTTCGTGTGGGCAAGTCCCGGGGGGGGGGGGCAAGTCCACGGAAATTTTGAGATAGCGATGAAAATAGCGCCCTCAGTGGTGTTTTTGACAAAATTCAGGATATTGTTATGATTTCTATTAGCCCTAGAACTCCTCATATTACCACCAAATGCTTCAGCCATTATTCACAACAGTCTCCATTTTGATTCAGGCAGAAAAATATCTTTACAAAACTTCTTGACTTTAAAGTTCAAACTAAACAAGCATCCATGCAGATATCAAAACTTCAAGGTCTGCCCTATATAGTATAATATGAATCTGCGCATGCGTAGTCAGTGAGCACAGTCACCCATGCCTCTATAAAGTAGACATACCTGCATTCCTGTTTTAAAGGCATACAATCCACTCATCAGGGCAGATCTACTCCTGGAAGAGAAAAATATTCAGATATTTTTTTAAGATTATTCATTATCCTACCAGTTAACTTGTTCATTATTCGCCAGTCCACTTTTACACAGATAAATATTTATTGAATTTTATAATTTTATGTTTTCCGTTTTTCAATGCCTTTGGCAAGTTGGATGATTTTATCTGTTCAATGGAATAAAAAAAGAAAATGAATAAATTAAAGAAAACTCTGAATCAAAATAGGTAAAAAAATTGTGTTTTCTGTTAACAAGCCTGCAGCAAACGGGTCAGCATGTTCAGCAACTTTTCTATTTCAAACTTATAAAGTGGTACGACCAATCGAAAAATTGCAAAATTTGTCGAAATCACACACACACACACACACACACATATATATATATATTCACGCCCATTTAGACACATTTTCCTACTTTTATTACGACTATCGCCTGGCAATACTGACCTTATGCAATAGGACGGACTTATATCTACATTTTAAACTTTTTTACACTTATTTATACGCCAGAACCTTGAATATTTAATAGGTTATTGCGAAAATGTGAGTAACATCCAAGACATTGCCAAGGATACACGGATAGTGGTAGTTTTGTCCATAGACCACAGAGACATTTTCTTCAAAACACGATTGGAACTAATTTGGGGTTATTGGATTTTCCTTTTTTCAAATTTCTCATAAGTGTGAGATGTCCTATAACCGAATGTTGCAATATTGCAAATTACTCATAAAAACAATTGTGTTATGTAAAAAGAAAAGTAGATGAGATTACATTTGCAGATTAAATCAACATTACTTCACCATCCAATTATCCCAAATTAGTTCCAATCGTGTTCCTGGCAGGAACAATCATGGTTTCGACTTACGGTGAACACAATGGGTGTGTGTATGTTTGATTGAAGATGACGCCATCAGCGGCCAAACTGTCGATATTTGGAGTCAACATTTCAGGATTGTTATATCCGACATCGTACCAACCTGATCATAAATTACAAACAAACGAACAAAAAGCCCATAGAACTAAAGATTCATCTGATCATGACTATAAAAGGATATTTTTACAAAAGAATGATTAAACAGGTCGTTATTCGCGACGAACCGGGGACCCGTTCCTGACAGCCTCTGACATAAACCGTACTTGAAGTAGGCGATTGCGAGCCTCAATATGTAAATAAGTACTTCAACGATGAACGCACGTAATATTCACTCAATCAACTGGCTACGTTTATGAAAAATGCATGGTATGTTTGGAATCTTGTCGGGATAATTTCAGCGACAATGTTCAGGAATGCAAACTGAGTTAGTTGAAACCGTAACTATTCATATTTTATAACATTTTATAACTGCTTCTGCCCCAAAAAGTTATAGAGTATTAATAAATGTAGCTACGGTGACCTATAGCTATGAGTCCCGTAAAAGTTGTTTTTCTACAACTTTTTGTCCTCCGTACAAAGTATTGGCCTTGCGTACAATATGTAATGATATTGTCGATAAAAACATTGGAGACTGAGCACAATGAACAAGTTGCGTTGAATCGGCAAGTACTAGTTGAATTCTTTGCATTTTGACATAACATTGGAATGGCAAGATGACAGAAGCGTGGAAAAGTAAATCCAAAGTTGCAGATGATAGTATCAGTGTTAACTCAGTCAGCAAGGCATTTCTCTGACATTTTAAGTCGATGACGACTGTCAAGTATAACTCACCCAAGTCATCCGCAAGAACGAACACGATATGTGGTTTTGGTGACGCATGGCCTAAAGGAAAACAAAGAAAGCGACATGATGATGATAATGATGATGATGATGATGACGATGATGATGATGATGATGATGATGATGATGATGATGATGGTGGTGGTGATGATGATGATGATGATGGTGGTGGTGATGATGATGATGATTGTCGTCGTTGTTTATATTGTAGCTCAAATGTGGAAGAGTTTATCTTCGCTCTGCATTTCATAAACTGTTGGGCTTTATATGTAAAACATTTGCTGTCTAAATATGGTTTTGGTGACTTCTGGATAAATCAGCAAACAATGGATTGTACTTATTTACTTCAACAGTTTAAAGAAAGGTGTTGTGATGTCGCAATGCGAAAATGGCAATCTGAGAAAGAGAGTAGCTGTAGTCTCCGTACATATGTAAATTTTAAAAATGCTTTCAAATGTGAGAAATATCTTAAATGTATTCAGACTACTATATATCGCAAGGCTTTAGCCCGTCGTCGGGTATCATCCCATAATCTTTTAGTGCAAAAAGGCAGAGAACTTGGAATTTCACTTCAAGAGAGATTGTGTCCATTTAACTGTAATTGTATAGAAGACGAATTTCACTTTGTCCTGGTCTGTACTCAATATGAAAATATCAGAGCTCGTTTCATTCCTCAATTTTACTACACAACTGCTATCAAATGGAAATTTGGTCGATTACTACAATCAGAAAATGAAAGCATCTTAAAAATCTAGCAAAATATGTATTCCATGCTTTTAAACAGCGTCAGCGTCTGCTTGGCGATGGAAACTAGAAATGTAACTTTATTTGAAACCTCAAGTGACTGTAACTTTTCAATATGAAAATTGTACATTAAGGCCGGTGGCCTATAGTACTGAATAAATATGATGAACAATTTAGATATAATTTATTCAACTCGACAATCATGGTTCTGACTCTGTTAAACTATACTTTTATCAATCAAGACAGGAAGCCATGGTATTTGAAGAATGCAAAGATTCCGTTTGGTACAGTTGCACGAAGAAATGAAGATTTCACAGCATTCGCTGATGCTGGATAGTTCTACAAACCTGTCTCAGCACTTGCGACTTTGCTCGAGTCCTTGTCACAACCAACTGAAATTAAAACATTGGGCAATTTCATTCTATATTATTGAAAGCATGTGTATATCTACTTGGACAACATGTTCAGATATGTGGCCGAAAAGGCTTGCTTTAACTGAAAGCGGCGGTTTACATTTTCCAATATGGCCTCCGCCGTACTGCATTTCCAATACGCAGTTACTCTACGACATATGACATAAGGTATCTCCGAATGATATCGACTATATTGTCGATGGTGTTATTTCTTGACTTTTGTTTTTCTTAAAAACTAAAAAATACAAGTTGAAGGCAGAATGTGCCTCAGGAAACATTTTCGGACTCCAAAATGCGGCTATTTACTCATTTATGTCTTGTATCATCGATTCGTTTTGCTAAATAATTTTTTCCGCCATGTTTACGTGAAACTTATAGCGTTCATTTTTTCACTCATAGAGTTAACACAGTGGCCATTTTGAATTCTTATATCAGAAATAAATCTGAGCTAATTTGTGGCTTCTTTTACCAAAACATTTGCATAATGACCCTATTTCTTATTCTGGATTTAAAAAAAAAATTCAAATTTTCCCAAATCAAATTATTCACGGTATGAAATTTTCTAGATTTGAGTTACTTTAAAGATAAAAAAACTAAACTTACGCATTAGAAGAAGAGCCAGTGCAACAGCCACAGCATAGAGAATGACGAGAAAGACAATTATGGTACACGCCATTCTAAATGAACAGGCGAACTGTCCCCTTTTACTTTCCCGGCTGTTGCCGTCTGTTTTAGTCGGGCTTTCAACCTTTGCCACATCGTTTGCACCGTTTTCACCTGTTTTAGGCGGGCTTTCAACTTGTGCCACGTTTGCACCGTTTTCACCTTTGACGGGCGTTTCCCCGACTTCTCCGTTGCCTGTTTTCGGCGCGTCTTGGTCCTCTCCTTCGTAGGCGGGATTGGTGAACGCTGGTGCCTACATAATCAAGAATTCTTAAAACTTTTCTTCTGTATTTTCAGAGTAAAAAATAAATACACATAAAATACATACATACATACATACATACAAACATACATACATACATACATACATACATACATACATACATACATACATACATACATACATACATACATACATACATACATACATACATACATAAGCTTACATACATACATGTACATACATTTCTTCAACATCAAGTGGTTGGAGCAATCGATATATTTTCACATTTAAATTTCGAGCTGAACAGTTTGTTGAAAGTGTCTCTCATCTCCAATCATAACCTCTACCATGCATCGTGGTCGTACGTCGACTATACGACCTTTGAGCGATGTTGACCACACCAAAACTATTTTGTGCAGAGTAAAACCAATCGTCTTGGATTAGGTAAAGGGTTAAAGGATTTAAGAAGTAAATTACATGTAAATCACCATATATACGCATTGAGCCCTTTTTCGCTTTAAAGAAATGCAGAACATACTGGGAACACGCAAGAAAACATGTTTACTCAAATATCGAGTTTGTGTTAATTAATGTAGCCCCCTGAAACAAATCCATTATAAGACAGCTTTAAGATTAACACCCCCTGTTAAGACTTTCCGTGCACAGCAATATCAACCGAAAAAAAACTAGACCCTTTCACGAGATACATAAGGATTGCAATGTCTTTTACAGTGTCGAAAACAATACCATGATACAATTTTTCTTTGATGTTCTTAGTGGGGTAAAATAGCCCAATGACACAATTTTTAAGGATTGTTGAAAATCAGTGACAGACTAGAGCAATTTGTATCCGAATATTCATCATCACGTTCAGCGTAAAGTATTCATCCAGATCTCGCATAACACGAGAAAAGATTTGACATATTTTCCCTGTCGTCATGTAAGATTTCAATAATACAGCTACCATAATCTTCCTTATTACTTAGTGTTGTGGTGAGCCCTAGCGGTAAAAAAGATAACTTTTATCCTTCGTTACGTCTTTTTACCCTCCAAACCAGGGTGAAACGATTTTTTTCGGTTGCTTGGTGAATCAGGGATTGGTCTTTATTTGTATAAAACGTGTCACATGTATTTTAAGCAGATTCTCAACGCATATGAACAGGAGCAGGTTATCAAAGTTATCAATCAGCTATGACTTGGATGTTTGAGATTATGGATATGACAATATATGACAGGTAACTACCACGCTGTACATCACTGACGTTTGACCGGCCCAGTTTTCATGGTTGAGTAGATTTTTTAATCGAAAGCGAGGCATCGGCACAATGATCGTTGCGTAACATGACCACCAAATGGTTCATCGTACAGAATACAAAGACTGAAACTATCTCAAGGTTTTGTTTGACATTCGCCGAACAACAACGGCGGAAACGTTACTTCATACCACATCTTGAGTTATTTCAAATGCTGGTGACAGTAACGTTCGGCAATCTTTTTGTAAATAGGTTTGTTCCACCTAGTTATCCAAAACAGTCTGTCTTTGAATTCCCGAACAAGGATTGAAATGCTAGTTTTTTACTTAGAGTTGGAACAAGATACAGCCAACAAGAGTGATATTTAAATCAGTCAAATACCAATAACACAGTGCACGTCACACGTACTCAGTCCGTCGGAGGAAGGGAAGAAAATTACCCACTTTGTTAAGTTTATCTATTATCCTTAAAGCTTCCACAGAGTGGGTTTGTGGGTCATCACAAGCGAAACACTTTGAGTTTTGTCCTAGAGGCCCCGTTGAAACACTCACGTACAAGGTTTTGTGCTAATCAATAGTACTCAAGAGTACAATGCAACCACAGGGCTTGTTATTCTGTATTAATGGCGAAAGCACCCGCCCCCTCACCCATTTCCAAGCAATTCTGATTGCGAAAGAAGGATATGTCCTGTAACTTCTCAAAAGCTTTTAATGTAACACTCCATGCGTAGCCAGGGAGGCAAAGGTGCTTTGACCATCGATAGCTATACCTATAGACAGTGTTTGGTGGCACTGACATCGGATATTGATACAGAAATAGCTCCCTCCTGGTAAAAGACGAGTAGTAAACAAGACATCTAAGCTCTCAATGCAGTCTATTCATCCGTGCTACTGACGTATACGGTCTGAGAGTATTCACAGGACCTAGCTTCTAGTATTCTAGGATCTATGTTTGCACTCAGGCTGCGGTGATCTGTGATTCCAGACACCGGACAAACAAATTTTGAACTTCTGGAATTAAAGGCAACTCCATCTAGCCATACCTAGACAATGTGTGTCCGAAAATTGCAACATACTGCATGACATCTATCATACAAGGTATTTTATCTTTGTAGGCTGATTGGAGTTCTCAAATATGAATACGATGTAGAATGACAGGAAAAGCAACGACGAAGTGTCTTATAAAACACAGAGTTCGCTGTCATAATGGCTTCTGTATTTATGAAGTCGGTTGTTTACTTTTTTGACTACAAAAATCTACCTTACCTCGACATCATCCGTCTTGCTCATATTCTTTCTCCAAAGTGCACTGTTTCTCAAGGTGGTAAGAAATAAGAGGCTGAATCAGGTCAGATTCTAATGTACCATGAAGAGTAGAGTCTCTTAAACTTCAAGTTCGTGGCTGTCAGTCAGGCGTCCCACACATCGGCTTATGTCACAGAACAGATGAGTGATTCCGATATTCAAAAGCGTTTTTAAATGACAAAACAACGATTGCATCACAGGGTTGTGTTCAGTGGTATCGACCTTTCCGTAAACAAAGAAAGCCAAGTTAGAGTCATCCTGTATTTAAAACGAGCTCTAAAAAAATGTAGAATTTATAAGCTATTTTGAAGACTTTAAATAACAAATCGTAAGGTACAGCAAAATTTGCATAACAGCATGCCATCAGAACGATACAGTTCAAGCAAGAAAACACAGTAGCCATTATTAGAATAATATGATTAGTATAACGGAGATGTCGATATCGATATAGGTATATTTGGGTATGTAGCCACGAAAAAGGTTTTATATAATGTGTGCAAAGAAATTGAATCTTCTGACGATAAGACTTGTTGAGTTTTAGTTAACAAAGTTTACAAAACACAGAAGTACTTAAAAAAAGCGATTTATCGCCGTTGGCTCTAGTGCAGTGTAGGTCAATTTGGAATTAATTTCCACTGAAAAAATAGTAATGAACTGTTCAAAATTCCCGAACAAAAGTTGAAGGCTGTATATAGACATAAAGTTTCTAGATTTGGAAAGAGAAATATACCAGTTTAAAAATCTCTTTACGGGGACTTGGTCGATGGTGTGGAATGCTGTGGTGTACTTGTATATTTTCCGGATTAAAAAATTTGGACGGAAACAAGACACCGGAAAAACGCCACCAATAATAATATCATTTTATCATTCGTCTTAAGGAAGAGGATGAACGATCTCAGATTGAAGAGGCAACGTATCATATTAAGTAATGTTAAGATATCCTCTGCCTTCGAAAACCATGTTCGACTTTTCAGTAAAGCTTGTTCCTTATTATTCTTTTAAATAGCTTCCTTCATTGCATGCAAATACCGTGACTTAAAAATTATAAAAAGCCGAACTCTGGAAGTTAGACTTACAGGAGTGTAGCATCCTTTGTGTTTTTTCTATACTCCTGGGCGTATACATTTACGCATATAAAGTACTGCGCACAATTTATCACTGTTGTCTCACGTGTTCTATGTAAATTATGCTGTCTGCGATCATAACCTGACGGTCGTCATCCCGCTCATTTTCGACTTGTTTGTGCTACAAACAATTCATTTCTTCAACATCACTTGGTTGGAGCAAATCAAATTTAAATTTAGAGCTAAACAACTGTTGCATCTGTCTCACCAGTACCTCGCGTCTTGGTCGTACGGCAACTGTACGATTTTTAAGCGATGTACTGAGGACTGTTGACACAATGAAAACGAGTTTGTAAAGAGTAAAATTAATCGTCATTTAATTAGGTAAAGGGTTTAATAAAGTAAGGAAAGAAGTATCTCTTATAATGTCAAGAACAATGTCTAGACACCACTTACATTTGGCGTCTTTGGAGGGAGTGGGAACGGCCCAACCGTAACGACGAAAAAATATCACGGGATGAATGAAACCGACAGACCGTTAGAGCAATTTGTATCCGAATATTCATCATCACGTTCCACGTCAAGCATTCATCCAGATCTCGCATAACACGAGAACAGATTTGACATTTTCTCCCTGTAGTTATGTTAATTTGTGTTTCGGTGAGCCAAGGCGGTTGAAATTTTAAGCAGACGTCAAGTCTCAACACATGTAAACCAAAATTGGCATATTTGAAAATTTAAATAAAATTGACGGGTTACGGGGTGTTTCGAAGATTAACGGAGCTATGAACCCACCTCTACCCATCAATGTGACGGTATATCACCGGCAACTGCAACGCTGTGCATCACTACCGTGAGATCGACCCAGTTTTCATAGTTGAGCAGTATATATTGTATCAAAAACGAGGCCTTGGCGCAATAATCATTGCATAACCGTTACAAAATCGTTCATGAAAATAATACAAAAACCAAAATCCCTCTCAAAGTTTCCCGTTATGTCATTACCGAACACCAATGGAGGGCGACTGCAACTCACTCAAGCACGCTTCTTACATTGTAAATCACGACTGGGGCTTCAGTAATATTTGGCATTTATTTCAATTTTTTGTTTCGTCTATATAGGCAGTTTCTTAGTAAATTCCCAAAAGCAGCAAATAAAATGCAGGTCGAAATATTGCCTTACATTTAAAACAGGCTACAGCCAACAAGTGCACTTACTAAAATTCTTGTTTACCCGGACAGATATTTAAAGATAAGCATCACACAGTGCAAGCACTTACTACTATACTAGCATGCTCAGTACGGCATACAACAGTGAAAGACAACTTCGCTTGATAAGTTTATTATGCACGAAACACGTTGAGTTTTGACCTCGACCCCACCTTTAAACACTCAAAGGAATGTTTTAACAATAAAAGGCCAATCATAGCAGGAACACAATGGAACATGTTCTTTAGGGCTTATTTTCTACATAAATGACGAAAGCCCTCACCCCCTCCTCGATGAACAGGCGTTGCAAAAAGACGATGTGGCACGGTGTTCCGTGTAGCTCTCCTGCATGGCAAGGGAAGCAAGTCGATTTTGAACATGATCGCCATACCTAGACAGTGTTCGGTCGCACTGACATCAACATTGATACAGATAACAGCTCCCACCTAAACAAAGTCGAGAAGTTAACAATGCACCTAAGGTCTTTATTGAAATCGTTTCTCTCATGCTGCACGACGTTCTGTCCAAGACTAAGTACAAAAGGCCTCTCTAGTCAATCATCTAGGTTCTATGCTTGCAATCACGTTGTAATACTCCATGATCCAAGACACCGTTCAAATAAAACGCTGAACTCCGGTATCTCGGCGCATTGGAATGAAATGTACATTAGAAAATGATACACACAGGGTGTATCTGAAAAGTGCAACACACTTTAAAACTTCTGGTCATACAGGGTATGTTGATCTTCATCACGGTCCCTCCTTGTCGGGGTATCGTGTCTTTATATAATAACTGGAGTTCATACACATCATGAACACGAGACAGAATGAGAGGAAAAGAGACAGATCAACTGTCTCATAAAAATAGTTCGCCTTGAAAATGACCTGTTGACTTGTTTTGTGAAGTCGTTTATTCACCATTTTTTCGACGTCATCAGAAATCCACCGTTAACTTTACGTCATTCGACCCGCTCATATTGCAGCTTGAATGTGTGTAGTTCTCAAGTCTCCAGTTGGCAAGACTGAATTAGGTCAGATTCTTATGAAAACCTGAAGAGTTAAGTCTCTATAACTTCAAGTTTGTGACTTTCGGTCAGGCGTTCAACACTGAATCGGCTTACATCACAGATCAGAATACATGTACAGGAAGAAGTATGTCCGACATTTAGAAATGTTTTGAATGACAAACCCCTGATTGCATCACAGGTTTTGCTCATTGTTAGAAATGTGGTCATAAACAAAGCAACTAAAGGAGGTAACAGCCATCCTGTCCTTTAAAGGAAAGTCAATAATTACACATTTTACAGGATACTTTGAAGGCATTTCAAGAAATGCAAGTCATCACAAATGATACATACACGCGGAAATAATATAACCGATAACACAATATATTAGAAATAGAATTTGTAAAACCGAGACGTCGATATCGCGACAGGATTTTTTTTTTGTAATGGGAGATATTTCGGTCAATTACGTGTAGTTGCAAAATTTTGGTGTTTCAAAGTGAAACTTTTTGATGTTTGGCAAACCTGAGAATCGTAAGCTGGGTGGACATTCCTTTCTCAATACAGGTTTTGTTATTTTCTCTCCTTTTAATGCACTTTTAATTTCTTGAGAGCAACACGGAGCTTCAATGCAAACATAACTGAGTCAGCGTAACCACATTAGACAATTTAAAGAGGCACTCCCACTTGGTAACATTTTTAAAACACATTTTTTTAATGCAACGGTCGATATTTGATGTGGCAACTCCGCGCGGATCGCGAGATATCGATAAAAAACATGTCCTCAAAAAAGTTAAAGTTTGAATTCTGGTGGCCCACCTGAATTCAGCTTCCGAACATAGAACGTTCGGCACTGGGGCCATTGTCAACTAAGCTATG